>AWOL01S0067219.1:1387-23987 GCA_000715115.1 Nicotiana otophora
AATTTTGTAAAATCCTCCAAGCTTCCTTTGAGGTGGTAGCATCTGTCACCTTCTCAAACATGGCATCATCCAAATATTGGTGGATGAGCGTGAGGGCTTGTTGATCCTTCTTCCTCGTATTTTCTAATACCTCGTTTTCATTTTGAGGCAGAGCTTCCTCATTATCGGGTTTTGCATACCCTCTATCTACGATTTCTCATACATCCTGAGAGTCAAGAATGGTTTTCATTCGTAAACATCATTTCTCATAATTATTTTTTGTGAGACGGGGGTACTAAAAAGATAGCGGACCATTATTCGTCATGGCTCTGATACCACGTTGTTGGAAAAAATAATAATCTCGCCCAAATATAATATCTACGAAAAATAATAATAACACAAGAGAGTAACAATGACACTAACTCTTTTAACGAGGTAAATACAATATCCGAGCTGAGCAATATTACCACTATAATATTACAACTTAGTAGTGTCAAGAGACTACTACAATTTTAAAAGAAATAATACTCTTTATTTAAAATACCTCACTATAATATTACCGACACTCACTATTTATCTCATAGACTACAATCTGTGGATTACTCTCTCTAACTTCCATTGCTTCTCTTTGTTTTGGTGTGATTGAAATAAGGCAACATCCTCCCTATTTATAGTTAAACGAATGCTCACCAAACCCAATCAAAATCTATTCCGTTGCCTACTTGCCAATTTGCAAGATTGCAAATTGGTTACGACATTTGGTTCCACCGTCCAAGTTTACAGCCGCCCACTAGCCTTTATTTCAACCAATCACATCTCTTTCTTTTCTTATTCCTTTTTTCTAATTTTTTATTTTATTTAGGGACTGGTCCCACATCCGCAACGTCTTTCACTGCATTGCATTTGCCGTTGCTGAATCCCCTTCCTTGAGCGATTGCCTTTGCTCGTTGGCAGGACGCTTTGATGTGTGTATCTAGTTTGTCTTGTTTTGAGTCAAGCAAAATATAACCTTGATATGCTTTAGCACACCAAGATGACCTCCGCCAGAGCTATAACCACTCTTCTTTCACAGAAGCACGATCTTCATGAGTCTTATCAGAATACAGAAGTGTTGTTGGGTCCCTTCAGTACCTAACTCTTATCAGGCCAGAGATATCCCAAGTCGTGAATCTCCTTTGTCAATTTATGCAGAAGTCCATTGGGCTAGTGTAAAACGTTATGTCTCAGGAACGACTGACTTTGGGTTAAGAATTTCAGTAACGTAACGTCCTCATAAAATTTAGTTGGATTTTCTGATGCCGACTAGGCTTGGCTCGTCGGCCACTACTGGTTTATGCATTTGTTCACTGATAACTAACATTAGTGCACTTCATGTCACGGCTAATTCAGTGTGGAAAAGGTTATTCAAGGTGCCAAATTCGTTCTTTCGGTTGCAGATATATACTGGAAAAAACCATTGTCCAAATTTCACTTTAATTTCAGACATTGCCCACTAAGCTGGACTGTATCTCTAAGCCGTGTGTGTCTCTCTCTAATATGATCGATGTATATGTGACTGTACTGCTAGGAAATAGAAATAGACTAAACTACTCAAGTATCCTTCATGTCGTGCAAGCTAGAAGCTAAACATTCAAAGCTTATTTATATATTTCTTCAAACTCCAGCGTATTATCGTGAAATTCGTAAAAAGCGGAAAAGATGGAGAAGCGGGTATTTTATCCAAGTATTATTCCGTATTAAAAATGATTAAATTTTAATTGTTTTAATTTCGCTGCCAGTTCAAACAATGGCTATTTCTGAATTTCTCATAGAATATTATCACATTCTTCATCGGCTCACAAGTGTCTGGGGAAGTGCACAGTTAGCCAGTAATAAGACATGTATTTATTTTTAAGCCATTGTTTAAAATATTTTTAGTCTTTAGCCACTGCTTTAATAAACTTTTACCCGCCCGGACGAAAATACTCTTATGCTCATAAAGTTCAGGACCAAGTGTCCTTAACTTATGAGCGTGTTACTGTAAGTTCGGGACTAGCTGTCCTTAATTTATGAGCTTGTAAGTCTAAGTTCAGGATTATCTGTCCTTAATTTATGAGCTTGTAACTCTAAGTTCAGGACTAGCTGTCCTTAATTTATGAGCTTGTAAGTCTAAGTTCAGGACTATCTGTCTTTAATTTATGAGCTTATAACTCTAAGTTCAGGACTACATGTCCTTAATTTATGAGCTTGTAAGTCTAAGTTCAGGATTATCTGCCCTTAATTTATGAGCTTGTAACTCTAAGTTCAGGACTACATATCCTTAACTTTTGAACTTGGAACTCGAAGTTCAGGACTACCTGTCCTTAATTTATGTGATTGTAACTCTAAGCTAAGGACTACCAGTCCTTAATTTCTGTGCTTGTAACTCTAAGTTAAGGACCAAGTGTCCTTAATTTTTAAACTTCGCACTCTAAGTTCAGGACCAAGTGTCCTTAAATTATGAGCTTGTTACTGTAAATTCAGGACTAGCTGTCCTTAATTTATGAGCTTGTAAGTCTAAGTTAAGGACTACTTGTCCTTAGTTTTTGAACTTGTAACTCCAAGTTTAGGACTACCTGTCCTTAACTTTTGAACTTGTAACTTTAAGTTCGAGACTACATGTCCTTATTTTTTGAACTTGGAACTCTAAGTTCAAAAATTCTACTCATTCAAACAAAGAGAAAAAGAAATATGGGATGAAATACTAAATCCAAAAGCCGTGTGTTCTAATTATGGGATAGCCATTCCAAAAAGAAATTGCGTTCTGAGATAAAAGCTAAGGCGAGATATCTATCCCTACTTTCTTTATTTTTTGTTACTTTGACACCTAGGAAGACGGAGAGACTGGCAAGGAAGAGAACATGGACGGGAAAAAAGATAGAAGAAAGGGTAACACTGTCTTTTCATATTAATTTTAATAGACTAATGGCTACTTTTGCTCAGCATTAAAAATGTTGAATAAAAAGTAAATACTACTTTAAAAAGTAGCTATTCCACACAATTTTTACTCCCATATCATTAACATTAAGGCCCCAGAAACCGATCTCAACCGGTAAGAGGTTTACTAGTTTGATGGTAAAAATTTTACGTTGTATCCTATTTGGTCATTCCAATCCAATTTTTTCAAAAAACTTAACTGGTACCCAATATTAGGTAACCTCATACAACAGCTTATTTTCCGTTTCTTTTCTCTTTTCTTTCTTCTTCTTAGTTGTTATACAATAATATTTTCCAATATATAGTAATTGAAGTATAATGCTTTAAAGAAGTGGGTCTTAAATTTCGAATATGAAACGTGACTTTTAAATCAAATGAGTGTTGTTGGAAACGCTTGAAAATATTGGCAAATTAAATCACCATTGTTGCAAAATGGATTTGTTAGATTTATTGTTGATTTGGTATTGACAAACTGATGATTGAGGTTTATTTTTTATGATATTTAAAACTTATGTTACAAATTTAAGCTCATTTGGAATAGATTTGGGTGTTGAATCATGTATTAGATTGTTGAGATTCGAAAAATAAGTTTCTTTTTCTCGGCGAAAAAAATTTCAATTCAAACTTTGTACTTTAGACACACATCACTGAAGTTGGTTGCACTTCAGTAATAACTCTTAAGTGCAAAAGTGACTGCACTTAAGACACACGGTGTCTGAAGTGTAACCAATTTTTTTCATGCACTTGAGTCACGTGTGTCTGAAGTGCAGGCAAAAATAGGTGTACTTCAGTTTCAGTCAGATGTTGCTGCACGCGAGTCATTATTGTCTGCAGTACATTCATGTATAGACCTCCCAACTTCAAACAAAATTTATAATTTCAGCCGCGAACTTTCCGCAAATTTTGCTATTTCAATCACGTATGTTTGAGGTTGTATCTTATGTGAGTAAATTTACAAAAAAAAAAAAAAAAAATTGAACTTAAGGGCACGGCTTAAACATCAGTCCCAAAATCTAGTATTTGTGCAATTCCCCAGTTCAGTGTGCCGACTTTTGGCCCTGCCGTGGTTCTTGACGTTGACTACACCATGGGACAAGAAAAATCCAGGTTCTTTACTGAGGCTCTTGAGGATAAATAATTCGAAGAGCTATGTGGAGATGGTCATGGAAACCGAGGTACTATAAAGAATCTTTTCTGAATTTTATTTCAATCACACCTCTATGAAAATATTAATCTTAGCTCAACAAATAACGAAATTTAATTGTTGCGCCAGAAATATATGGGAAGCGATTTAGTTATATGTTCAACAGGACCTTCTTTTTGTCAATGCGGAATGAAACCTGAGAGTACTGGGTATTAACCATTAACAAGTACAATAGAGTCCATCCTGGACATCCAGTTTAATCATAAGAAACCAGTTGGTGACCACTATTGCAAAATCCACGTGTCAAGTAACACCAGTTTGGAGTAGTAACTTGCTATGCTACTTGTAAAGTATTTCTTTCCATTTTTTAATTAAGAAAAACATCTACAAGACTAATTCCAAATATGAGAACATGGAATAGAATGAGACAACTATTCACACGAAAAGGAAAACAGTTGTCTTTCCGCATGTTTAATGCATGATAAAATAAATCAGGAAGACAGGCACATTTGCCCTCAAAACGATGACTTTTGCTGGATTACAACAGAATGAAATTAAAAAATCACTTATGAGCTACGGGCAGGGACGCTTGGCATCCTACGCTCCCGGAGATGCATTGTTGATGAGAGCAACTCGGTGATATAAGCATCACAATGGAGATAACAGAAAGACGGCCAAGTGAAAGAATAGGTCCACGATGGAGATAACCCAGAGGTGACTATGTGAAAGAATCAACGCCTAAGCGACGGTCAACCAGAAACAGCAAAACCTTCTAGAGTAGCCTAACAGCAATGAGCAAGCTTGTATGTTGGCGAGCAGTTTCCTGTACATTACGAGACCGTTCCTTCCAACAACTGCCCTACCTCCAAGCACACCAGTAACACCTTGTATGTCCATTAACATGTACAACAAAATGGTCATCCAGCACTGTTGGCAACCTCCGCAGCACGCTGTCTCATCATTTCCATAACAGCAGCCCGCCGCCGAGAATCAGACTGCTGTTGCAGCCTCCGAAGATGTTCTTTCAAATCTCTGCATGAGTGGTAATAAAGTTGCAAATTTTATGTTGTGAATAAGAGTTGGCTGATATCAACATAGACAAAAGGACCAAAACAAGGCGATTGCAGCGACATTATAAATTATTTTACTTCTCTTGAAAATTATTTATTTATTACTATTACAACCACCACCTGAATCTCAAGCTGGATGAGTCGGCTAAATGAATTCTCACTATCCATTTTACTCCATTTGGAACATAGGCGTATCCATGATTTCAGGAGGATGGGTGTACTGCTACCATTTAATTTCATACTATAAAATTTTGCCATGACAATAACTTGACAAGCTACAGTCAATCATAGCATCATTATTTATAGTTACAAATACTTGGCTCCATATAGCAAACACTATTCAAAAGGAGAATGCTAAATGAAGAAAGAGAGAACTTGAATTGAAAAGATTCAAAACCAATTTAGAATTTCGAAACAGAAAAATAGGAATTAAATAACTCAAAGAGTGAACCAAAAAGAGAAGAACAAAAGGGAAAAAAAGAAATAGAAAAGAACGAAAAAGGAGAAACAAAAACAGGCTTTCAATAGGATGGGGGGCATGGGATTCGAACTCTAGACCTAGGGGCAAAGGTGCACACAGCCACCACTGCACCAAATGCTCTCTTGAGCATGAGTTCCCATATGCTAATGTAAGTAATATTACCAGGAAAAAACCAGTGCAATACACATTCTAGGGTGCATGAATTCGCGTGAACCATGCCCCTCCACGTGGATCCTTGCCTGATTTGGAACCATTTCATTAGAATATCCAATTTGCAGATCAGGTCCAATATTCAATAACTTGTTTATTAATATTATCAATTGTTATTTTTAAATAGTAATTACAAACACCTATACTGCACAGCAAAAGCCAACTGACCTACCACCAAGGCTTATAGCATAGTGGTACCAGTGAGAGTCTCCCACACAATAGGTGTGAGTGTGATTCCCACTCCCTTTACCCTTCCCTGGTCCCCCCCTAAGTAATGAAATTTTGTTTTATTTAACAAAAACCCAACTGACCTGCACCGTGGCACATGACACTCAGATTCCTTGCATGCACGAGCATGAAGTTGAAGTAGATACCACATCTTCTTACAGAGAACACAACCTCCTGAAGCACGTACTTTGCACTGTATACCATGGCGGAAAAGCCCCTTAACTTTCCGACAGTTTGGATATTGACAAAGAGAAGAGCGGCATTGAGAAGCATGCACCAAAAGGTCAAGCATCTTCCTAAGCTGCAGAGTCAAATGAAAACCATTTCAGACTTCAGATGTCAAGCATAAACAAAGAGATAAACATAGTCACAAGAATGTTATTCCTACACAATTAAACCAAGAGGATAATGCCTAACCCTGTTATGAATTGCTTATCTTGATGAAATGGAAAAAAAGTTGATATTTGAAATTGGGCACCTTTGAACTGAGCAAAATACATACTGTCTCCAGGGAGAGTTCATAACAGTTTTTAAACTGAAGTCCAGATGCCAAGAGCTTGTAGTCGTGGTGCAAAAAGAATAGGCTCCCATAAGTAGATGATATTTTCATATAAGCTAATGACCTTTACAATTATACACCTTAAAGCACTACCAGTTAGGTGGCTTTATTTGGATTTGTTACTGTGACATTTTACCTCGTAATTTCAGCAACTTCTAGGCATGTTTAGCACATCAGCTAACATGTTACTAAAAGGGGGAAAATATCATCATGTGTTCTGTAAAAGTATCAATGTTCTCCATGTAATAACTTTGGGAGAGATTAAACATCTCAAATAATATCATATCATGCCGACAGGAGGCATCTTTTGCTTCTCCACAGCAAGAGTTGAGAAAGTTTGAGTAACAGAGAAAAGCAGAAAACCACAACTAATATTAATGGACAAGGAGAATGCACCTGCAGAACTCGTAGTTGCCTAGCTTCTTTATTCTGAGCATCACGCTCAGCAATGGATGGATGATTAGTTAACTTGTGAGGATGATCAATTCCACCATCCTTCTGATAACAAGCATTACACACATCATAATCTGGGCAAACTTCACACCGCCAACCTTGACCTGCTTCTATGTCAAGATGACAAATATTGCAAGTTGTCACAAATGCTGGTGCAGTCGGATTATGAAGGTGGTAAAGGACCATCATTGAGGAATGTTTAGCACGCCGCAGGGTATCATATTGGTAATGGTTTCCTTGACAAAGACTCAAAAATGCCTGCCTTGTATCAAAAAACTCGCTCTCAAGAATTTCATCTTTATCCTTGGTATCATCAGTTACTTCAATTTCACTCTGCAAAAGTTATTCCTCAATCAACAAAATCTACAATATAGCAATATCTATCAGAACAAAAACATAAAAAACTACTTACGGGATAAAGTATATGTGTGTCCTTGTGATAGATAGGATGTCTTTCTCTGTCTTCAAGTTTCTGCTCAACTTCATAACACCTAAAGAGTAGCAGCACAGTTAATTGTCACACAAAAAAAGTTGTGCAAGAAAGTACGAGCTGTCATATTCGAAGACTATTCTGCAATGCGCAGCATGCATAAATGGGGAAATTATATTGCAGATATATGCAAGTTCATGTACCAATAAAAATAAACTCAGGAATGTGGCACTGGTTGAAACCAAGCTTCCAAATGCTTACTTTGGTACCAATCAAAATAACATATATGCAAGCTCATGTATTAAGAATGAGAGAACTCAAAGGGTCTGCCATGCTTTGAGAAAACTGCTGTTTATGTTCAGTTCACAATCGGCGCTCAAACTATAAATGTTATACCTTAGACTGCTCTTTGTCTGGAGTAATAAGAAACGACGGATAATGCTGATAGCTTATCTGATTTTTGATATTCTCTACATTAACTTTTCTTTCTCACTTTTGTTGTGTACTCTGTGTTCTACACTTCTTTACCTTTCTTCTTCAACACTCACAGGGTGCCTTTAACATTACTAAGAAAACTACGAAGCCCAAGGTTTTTGGCGATATTGGTTCATGAATATAGCTTAGCAGTCACTTATAAATTAAAAGTCCCTACAGATAATAAATGAGAAGAGAGAAAATGACTTTTTGTTACACATGAAAAAAGACTCTCCAAGTACTTTTGGTCTTGCTTATTTTTTCTGTCCCCTTTTCAGATGAGGAGAAGATCAGGCATTCGTATTTCACTTTCAAGCGCGTAATAAGTATGACTCTATATAGAACAGAAAAGTTTTACTACTCCAATAATGAAATGAGAGAGGCGAGACTCATACTTGTCACAAAGCTGAAAGTTCTTGCATTGATTGCATACCCAACGATTTCCAGACACCATTAGAATACAACAATGAGTACATGCATGCTGCAGGTGGACCATAATAAAATCTTCCTTCATTGGAGAAATAGTTTCACCAAGCTGTGACAAGTGGAAATTTGTGAGGACACAAACAAAAGTGCACACAAGAAGATTTACAGTACATTAGCTTTCAACACAGGAAAATAATAATCAGTGCTTGATAAGAGAATAGCAATATATTCAGAACTGCAAGCCATAAACCGCAACGTATCTTTTGATGAGTACAAAACATATTAACAACAATCAGTCAACAAACAGTCAAAGAGGAAGTAGAAAGAAGACTAGAGTAAAAGTATTTAAAGGCTAAAATTACTTTGTGCATTAGAAGTATATCCTTAGATGCATTTCCAGAAAGATCAGATTGACCAGACGCTTTAAGAGCTCTTTTTGATATAGTCTTCTTAATAGATCCCTTCTTATGTTGTTTCCTCCCATCTTCTTCTTGTTGAAGTTGATAAATCATATCCTCTGCTGCACCAGGCCAATAGTCCCCATCAAAATATGGCAGGCGAGCTGCAGTAACTTTAGCTTTACATTCGCCCGTGGAAATGAAGAAATGGTCATATAAATTTGTGAGATCTACAACAATATTTTCCTTCAAAGCTTTTCTTAACATTGATAAATACCTGAAATATAAAAAAGTGAACCTAGTCAAGTACATGTACCCAAAAGGAGCAATATTACCTCACCACATTAGAAGTTCATCAAAACAGATAACCAAAGTTTTGACTGAAGGACACTTTCTAAAATTTGATAACAAGTAAAAATATTATTAAACTCACCACTCTCTGAGCTTGTCAGATTTTGGGGTTTTCTGGATTTCCGGGTGGCAATATAATATATAATCTTCACCCTTCAGTGGAGGACAAGCCCATATATAGCAACTTGTGAAACCACGCTTTTTGCAATATTCTAAATATCCAATCTGGAATAAGATCAGAATAGCATGAATACAAATATAAACCGATAATAAAGATAAAGAAATCAACATATAAAACTGATGGCAGAAAAAGATTACCAAAATTTCATGGTACACAAATGTACGAAGAGCCTCGCCACTCACTGCTTTGATCTCTGGCCTGAAATATTTGACAGAATCTAGATACGAGAGATAAACACGACGATGATTTGGTTGTGCGCATTCAGATCCAAATTCCTGAACATACATGCCAAAGAGGCACACTTCTACACCTTCAATTTTCTGAAATAACAATAACACCTGAAGGATGCAACTTATTAGTTCAGCACTCAAAACTCTTATCACCTAATTGCAAGAGAAATGAGCAAGGAAATGACAGATGGAGATCTTAGGACCTAATGCTTGACCCAACATCCTAAGACAATATAATAGAGCATAATGGTTCCGCAGAATTTATCCAGCCGTCCTCAACTACTTGATTGGCAAGTAGTTGATTAATTGATAACGAATTGAATTAGTCCACCGTTTTATTCCCCTAACCGTCAAAACTAACCTCCCAATCCAACTATTGACTAGACTTTATGGACGTAAAGGCTTCCCCAAATAATCTCTTCCTACAGCGCTGGAAGCAATTTTAAAGGTCAAGGATATGGAGGGATAATTTACGTCAGGGAAGGACAAAATGAATGAACATGGAGTGAACCAAGCCAAGATACCATCAACTTTTACCTATATAAGGCTCTTATCAAATTGCACACGAGGAACACATAATGGCGTGCATGTTATAGAGATGTCTCACACCAATAATTTATCAAAAACAATGTCTCACGAACCAATAATCCGTTCTGTACCAACTGATTAGATCTATTTCTAACGTATGAATATCTGGTATAAACACATCTCAAATTCATTTCAATCCTTGGAACCAAAATGTCCACAACAATTAAGTGATGGTCGGATAGTTTTTAAGAGAAACTTGTTACAAATATTTCTAAAACATTTAGTGCAACACAATGTGTTTCAATCACTGTTATTGGAAACACTTGTGGCAGTGCGAGATGTTTCCTGAACTCATAAAACTAGAATAGTAACCTATTATTATATAAACTTTCAACCAAACCCCTTTTAGTATGTGAATATTTTACTACTATCCTTGAAACAACATGCATTAATTTAATACAAAAGCATTTACTATATCAATATAAGAATATATATTTAGAAAAAAAACAGAGTGAAAAATAATTACTCCACAATTTGGTGAATATAACATAAGATTAAATGAATTCTAAAAAATCATAACATAATCATAAGAAAGAAAATGTGAAATTGGAAAAGAATACTCGGGAAAAAAGGAGAGTTCAAGGTAATATTAAAAAGTATGCGCCTATTGCAGAAACAAGTTTGGCTTGCTTTGGTTTGTTTCAAACAACAAACACATACCAACCTTTCAATTTGTGTCTAATTTTGTGAATATGTTCCTTTTCAGAACCAAACAACTCTGATTTGCAGTAAACAAAAAAAGGGTAGAAACGTACCTTTGATTTATATGGGAACTCCGGCGGATAATTCTCTTCTTGAAAGATCTCGAGAAACCTTGATTTCACTTCCAACTTTTTGTCCACTGATGACACAATCCTTACAACAAGCCCTTCAGCACCAGGAACCTGTTAAATCGACAACACAAGCAGAAGTAGAAATGCATAAGTAAACATTTGCTGACAAAAATATCAATAAACAGAACTTGGAAGAAACATCCAAATAAGATATCTTCCAAAATGTTTCTTTACTTTATAATGAAAAAGTTTAAGCAATCGAAACAGTTCAATCCACAAGCTAATTTATCTCCATACGGGGATTATGACATCAAAGCTAATATTTATCTCAGTACTTAATATTTTCTAAGATTGAACACGCATATGAGGTTTTCCAAAGATAAGGAAGCACATTATAACTGAAAAATCAGAAGACAAGATACTTACTTCTATGTCACATTTCTTTAGCAAGCTGTTCCATACTCTGGACTTAAGTGTAAATAACTATACTGGTTAAAATTAGTGAATGCAGCATCCACCACAGAGACTAGTGTGAGTTTTACAATGTTTAGACGTACCAACTTTTCTCATAGCATGACATCTATCTTAGAGCTGTTTTCGACTTTACTATACAGAGGAGGCACCCCCTTGATTGACGACTGTCAATCAAAACTATATGCCCATTTATCTATCACAACGATGCATTCGGTGTCCACCAGTATAAATATATCACGCTCTCTTATTAAAATCATGAAACTTCAACACGTGAGCTGTAGCGTTCAAACTCAAGCAAATTGACTTACCTCATCATAACTTTTTCCTTCACGTCTTGCTCTCTCCTGCCTTTCGTGCTTCAAACGCTTAACTAATCGTTGCTCAATATGGTCACTGAGAATTGTACGAGGCAGATCTTTTGCTCCAAGAACAGCACTTTGTGGTAAGGGCTTACGCTCACCTCTTTCAACCTCTATAATATAGCAATTTGGACAGGTATACTCAGCTTGCCCACCATCATTTCTCCTACCATTGAACAATGCACAAATCTGATGTTGCCAAGCTTCACACTTATCACATTGAACCCACTGCACAAAGCAGAAACTTTTAAGATTTAACAAATATAATAAAACTAGTCAAAATTCAGAACAAGAGAAACATTGTGTACTGCCGAAAAAGTGTATAGAGCTGGATTTTCAATTTTATTTCTTCAATAATAAGATATTCTGAAGTAAATCCTAAAAGGTGAGACACAAATACCCATTCTTCAGTTTCCTCATCATTTTTCTTTTTCTCCATCCTCGCCTTCAGAATAGTGGTTCCATCAACAACAATGGTGTCTCCACGAGCCTCATTATAGCATGGAATGCAGAAGTAGTGTCGAGTATCACCAGTTCCAATTGTATAATACATTGCATTTCGTTTAATACGAGCACCACAAGGAGTACAATATATAGGCGGAGGTTCGAAATTTAGCTTCTCAACTGCACATAATTGACATGAATTTTCACTCATAGAATGTTCCATAGCTTGATTTTTTTCTGCTTTTGCTTTGCTCTGTGAAGGAAAAAAAACAAAATATCATTCCATGAAATGATAACACATACCGATCAGAAAATAAACCAAAAATGTCAGCAGAATATATGCCACAGATACTGATAACGCAGATATGTTTCCTACCACGTCCTTAATGAAAAGTAAATTTAAAAAATGAGGTTTTGATCGTGCTAGGTGAGTTGGAAAACTCAAGGAGTCAGAGGGATTTTGGGTTTTGTAGGCGTATTAGGAGCGAGGAGGTTGAGTGGGCTATGTGGAAGATGAGCGGAGGTAAGGCAACTGGGCCGGACGAGATCCCTGTGGAATTTTGGAAAGAAGTGGGCCGTGAAGGCTTGAAGTGGCTTACTGGTTTGTTTAATGTCATTTTCAGGACGAAGAAGATGCCTGAAGACTGGCGGTGGAGTTTAATGATCCCATTGTATAAAAACAAATGTGATATCCAGGACTATAACAACTATAGGGGTATCAAGCTGCTGAGTCATACTATGAAAGTTTGGGAGAAGGTGGTGGAGAGAAGGGTGCGACGTAGTGTTACTATTTCCGAGAACTAGTTCGGATTTATACCGGGACGGTCTACTACAAAAGCCATTCACCTTGTGAGGAGATTGGTGGAGCAGTACAGGGAGAGGAAGAAGGACTTGCATATGGTATTCTTGGATCTAGAGAAGGCCTATGATAAAGTCCCGAAAGAAGTTTTATGGAGATGTATGGAGGTTAGCGGTGTCCCGGTGGCGTACATTAGGGTGATTAAGGACATGTACGAGGGAGCGAATATTCGGGTGAGGACTGCAAAAGGAACTTGGATCATTTCCGAGTGGAGATAGAGTTACATCAGGGATCGGCTCTTAGCCCGTTTTTGTTTGCCTTAGCGTTAGATGTTCTGACGCGACACATACAAGGGGAAGTGTCATGGTGTATGCTATTTGTTGATGACATAGTTCTGATTGACGAGACGCGTGGCGGAGTTAACGCCGGGTTGGAAGTTTGGAGACAGACGCTGGAGTCTAAAGGTTTCAAGTTTAGTAGGTCAAAAACTTAGTACTTAGAGTGCACGTTCAGCGATGGGATGTATGAAGAAGAAGTGGAAATGAAGATTGGTACTCAGGTCATCCCCAAAAGAGATAGTTTCAAGTATCTTGGGTCTATTATTCAAGACAACGGGGAGATCGACGAGGATGTTACTCATCGTATTGGAGCGGGGTGGATGAGATGGCGGCTAGCCTCGGGGGTTTTGTGTGATAAGAATGTGCCACCTGGACTTAAGGGCAAGTTCTACAGAGTGGTGGTTAGACAGACTATGTTGTATGGGGTTGAGTACTGGCCCGTTAAGAAGTCCCATGTCCAGAAAATGAAAGTAGCTGAAATAAGTATGTTAAGATGGATGTGTGGACATACCAAGAAGGACAGGATTAGGAATGAAGTTATTAGGGACAAGGTAGGAGTAGCATCTGTAAAGGACAAGTTGCGGGAATCGAGGTTGAGATGGTTTGGGTATGTGAAGAAGAGAGACATAGATGCTCCGATCAGGAGGTGTGAGGGGTTGTCCATGGCGAGTCTGAGGAAGGGAAGGGGTAGGCCTAAGAAGTATTTGGGAGAGATAATTAGGCAGAACATGTCGTTGCTTCAGCTTACCGAGTATATGGCCCACGATAGGAATGTGCGGAGGTCGAGGATTAGGGGTGTAGGTTGACTGATAGTAGTGTGTTCCTCCTAGGCTTACCAGTAGTACTAGGATTATTTTTGTATTATCTTATCATGGTTCTTTATTATTACATGTTGTGTCATTCGCGCTCGTTACCATATTACATTGTTGTTACCATTGTTTGCTACTTTGCTGCTTTATCTTATATCCATTGTTCCCTGTGCCGAGGGTCTATCGGAAACAGCCTCTCTACCTTTATAAGGTAGGGGTAAGGTCTGCGTACACACTACTCTCCCACGACCCCATTTATGGAATTACACTGGGTTTGTTGTTGTTGTTTTGATTGTCTTCTGAAGTTTCTAAGAGGGTGAAAGACTCATTTAAGATTTTTTTTTTCTTTTTGATAATGGTACAAGGAAGACTCATTTAAGAATTAAAACAGCAGTAAGTGTCCTCGTAAGAGTAGGTGTATCATTTCTCATCAACTATAAATACATAGACCTTGTATTCCTTAGGTCCTAACCTTACCTCCTGAAGGATTATAATTCGCTACTTCCGGCTTACACATACTAGACAGCAAATAACATTTAAAAAAATAAATCAAGAAGGTAACATATCTGTATATTAATATATAGACTTCACAAAAACTGTGAAGTCGCCCATAATTACAAAGAGGAGTGCATAAAAACAAACACTCCTAATCATTGTTTCTCAGCTACATATATCAAAACTAATGCTATATTACTTCGAGGGTGTATCTTCTTGAAAGAAAATTCAGATGGAGGGCGATATATAAGGAAAATATTTTAAGAATCAACAAGCAGAACAACAAATAATTTTGGAAGTCATTTTATCTCACTACAATAACTAGGTGTATGGAAAAAAAATAACGAATAAACCATGAATGCATAACTCTGGAAAACTTGGCCAAGATTAGAATTGCTACCAGTTTCTCAAAACATGTATAGATCTAGTCTTTTAAGCAACCACCACCCATTTTCTAAAGCAATCACTACCCCTAACTATACTACTTTGAGGGTGTATCTTCTTCATAGAAAACTCAGCTAGAGGCGATATGTTTAGGAAATTATTTTATGACTCAGCAAGCAGAACAGCCAATACATTTTTAGTCATTTCATCTCAATGCAATAACTAGGTACATGCAAAGCTCAGTTAATAAACCATGAATGCATAACTTACGCGTTCAAGGTTTCATAAAATTGAGTTTTGCATGTACCTAGTTATTGCATTGGGATGAAATGAGTAAAAGTGTATTGCTGTTCTGCTAGCTCGCATAACTCTGAAGAAGTTCTCCAAGTTTAGAATCATTACAAATTTCTCGAAACATGTATGCGTCTAGTCTTTTATGCAACCACCATTGGTCTTCTAAGGGAGGTCCCCAACACCATGATTTTGACTAATACTCATTAAAAAGCTGTTATTACGAAAGGATTTAAAACATCAATCACCAACTCATTTTGAAAAATATGATGCAAATGTGTATAGCAGAACTCATGACTAAAACAACGGGATCCCCACCCTCAACAACTAACAATAGCGCGAAAGACAGACCTGGCCAACCCATCGCCTCAGACCAATAATGTGTTCTCGGACTTGCTCTGGGGTGAATAATTCAGTCATTGACACACCCTTTATTGTAGGTTTCCCAGACTTGGATCCACTTGTGCTTTCAGAGGTTGCTGATGTAATTTCCTGTTTAGGCTGATCCATGTCCTTTTCACTCTTAATATTTCCCTGTTTCACAAGAGAAGCTGCACTACTTGATACAGCAGAATCAAGAACAGGTTTTTGAATGCAGGTATCATCCAAATTATCCGTTCGTATATCTATACTCCCGGGACTGACTTGCACAGCATTTGCAGGAATTTCTATCATTATGTCAGTAACTTCAGATTTCATTGCGACAGCATTGCCATGCTGTTCAACGAGGTGGGCATTTTGGGTAACAAGAGACTCACAGGCGGAAACTGGCATAAAACGATTTTCTGTTTCCAAGATGAGAGATTGAGAAGGTGGCTCAATCTTCGTACGCTTAAGAGAAGGCTGCAAATCTTCTGTTTGAGCCGACACCGAACTCAGCTTGGCAGTCAACCTGGAAGCAATTTCACCAGCATCATAGGATCTACAAGTACCATTAGGAGGATTGGGCATATCAGAATTACAGCCAGGACGAGCAACTTTTTGTTGTGCGTGTACAAATTTCCTGACAGGAATACAAACAGGACAGCTTAGATCTCTGCACCGTCTGTAGTGGTTAATTAAGACCCTCGTTGTAGGACAACGAGGATATTTACAGTCAAAGTTACTGCATCCTTCCATATGCTTCACTAGTTTTTGAGCTTTTATGCAATTCTGCTCTGGACATTTCCCTTCAGGAGCAGAACATCCACGTGCATGAATCAAAAACAATAGCCACCTCTGCTGATTGAAATATTGTCGTTCACGAGGAAGGTTATTAGATCGGCAGATGGAGCTGCTTGAGTTATTGGTGGCAACTGCTCTACTACCAAAAGGTTGACTAACCGGAGATCCCTCAGTAGACAGATTATTTGGATAAGCTTCATCCTTCCTGGAAGTTCTCTGACACAATTCCTCCTGTGCATTTTGCTTATTTGAGAAGCTACCTGGTATTTGACTCCCATCTTGCGATGTGGAATACCATTGACCCTGAAATACTGCATCTGAATGAACCCCATTAGAAAAAAAGTTGAAACAACTCTTAGAATCAGTAACAAACTGTTGCGAATTCAATAATTGCTGCATTTGTTCTGAAGGCTGAGACACTGACAAACGAATAACCTAGACAGAGGAGGGAGCAACTGAGTACCTTTAGAATGGTCTTCAACTGAATTTGACTGAAACTGATTTATGTTAGAAAACTGAAATTGCTCAGTATTGACCCGAGAATGTTGGGCTTCATCATGATTTCCAGGCTCAGACTTTACCCGAATACCAAGATCAGAAGGTAGCTGAGCTTGAGCAAAAGTATTGCTCCTTGACAAAAGTTGGTGCTGCTGACTTTGCAGCTTCTGTTGAGGTTGAACAAATTGACGTTGCTCCTGGAACTGCTGAGGCGGCTGTTGACAATGTTGATGCTGATAGGAAGATAAATGGTTATCTCCCAGTGAATGCTGGGACTGAAAGTTCATCTTCGCTGACTGATCAACAGGTTGAACCTTTATATTTGGCATCTGCTGAGAGGCAGTCAAGTTTGATTGATTGGTAATCAAAGGAGAGTTTATTTTGGACATGGACTGTAAGGATACAGCACGGGGGTTTTGATTATTCATGACCATTCCCACAGAAGAAACAGGAAGACACAAGTTTCCAGACCCCGATGTATCTGCATGATTGACACCATATCTATCACCTGTCATACAAAAAAGACAAAATAGCACTCGCATATTATTTGAAGCTTGAAAACAATCAGACTGCAGGAGTTATTTTATCAGTACTTGTTGAGAATGGGGGCACCTTGCATTAATGGCTGATGCTGTTGATCAAAATGCTGCGGTAATGACTTTGGAGAGTTCCCATATGTGGTTGCTGGTATATAGCTCTCAGAGGCTCCTGAACCATTCAACAAGTGCAAATTGTTCCCAATCATCCCAAGTCCCCCATTCAGAGACCCAGTCTGTCCATAGGATCTATTCTGCAATCCTGACCTGATTCCACCACCCACATGGCTGCCAACTGTATGCAGTATTCGGCTGTTTTGATCTTGTTGCAGCGGCTGTGAAACAATTGTGGAATCAACACTAGAAAATGCAGCAATACTACTGGGTGATTCCAAACTCATGGAAGACTGTGCACTAGTGTTGCCATTCAGATTAGCACCACAGTTGGTATTAAACCCAGGAGTGGGGATCATTTGACTTGTCATTCTTTGTCCACTCATTGATGGTGCCAAATTATTCCCACCCGAATTGACCAAGAAATTGGAAGTTGGCTGTTGATATCCATTTGTCAAACACCCTGCAAGGATGAGTTCCGTTACTGCAAAGTAAAATAAATCCCTAAATTGCCTAGAAAATAATTATACCATGTGCAGAACCAAAGAAGAAACAAATGTACCACTGGAAGAAACATTAGCCATTGGCAAGAAGCTACCAGAGTTGACAGTAGAAGATGCAATGGTACTCCCAGAAGCCATTGAACTGTCAAAAGATGATGTTCCAATCAGGGCCGAATTTACACCTTGCGCCATACCCGGAGTTGGTATCATTGTACCAATGGGTCCAGAAGAATTAACACGAGAGACACGCTGATTATGATTATTCATTCGAAGGCCTTTAATCAGGCCATGTAAGCGGTTCTCCAAAGTGTTAAGATTCAAATACTCCTCCTAACAGCATGACAAAGTGCTAAGTCAATGAGCAAAATAAATAGAATGTCTTTTCATCATAGCAGAAACACGTCAAAACATACATAAAGAACAGAAAATAACAAACCTTTGTTGAGGCACTTTTAAACAAGCCCTCTTCCAGGCGTTTAACTATATCCATAACCTTCTTCGGAGGTTTCTCATGGGCTTGCTGCCGCTGCATGAGATACTCGTAGCTGAAAAACAACAAGGTTGCAAAACTCTCATCAGTTCTTACCATCATAAAAGTTGCCAGGATTGCAGTAGAATCAATTTCATAAATAGTGGTTAAAGATTTTAAGCGAGTTTAGAAGAAAGATTATGAACAACATAAGAAGCAAGCATCTATTGGAATAAGCTTAGCAGAGGAAACATGAAATTAATGAACCAATAGGCTGTCTGGACCAATGAATAGCAGAGTCATCAAAAGCAGCCAAATAATTCAAGATAATAAAACTCTTCACTTGGCACACAGAAAATATCTGCCCACTAAATGAATCATAGAGTCATCAAAAGCACACAAATAATATAAGAAAATAAAAGCTCTTTGCTTTGGGGCACAGAAAATATCTGCCCACCAAATTATATGCACTTCCATGCATGTTATCAGGCCAATAATAGTAAAAAAAGGGAAAAAATAAACTGATCAATGATAGTTGTGTGCAAAAATTAATATTCACCAAAAGGGGCTGACCATACCATCAGCATAGTAAACGTCGAATGACTTGCATTACAATAGAACCTCTTAAAATCCATATATCAACATATCTCGCATGCAAGCAGAAAAACAGATAGTAAATCTGTACCAGATGCCCCTCTGCAAATTTAAGTGGTTCATGAACAGTGCCTCAAAGTTCTCTCCTTAATCCTTCTTTCATTGTTGTATTTAAATAGGAAACACCATACTCTACCATTCTGTAGTTAAAGATGCACCCTAGAAGGATCTCGTAACCAACAATCGACTTGTAACAAGTTTTTACACTAACCTCAAAGAACAGCTTGCACTGAGGCACCTCTCAAAACGTAAAGTAACTGAGAAGGAGAGTCATAGCGGGGAGCCGAGCAAATGAATACGTATCATATCAGTTTAACAATCAATGATGCCTCCTTTGTCTTCTGCGCAACTCGGTCACATTTCATTCAAGTATTCGATAAATTGTCTTAAAAGGGTTTTCTAAGACTAGAGGTTCTGTAAGTATTATATTATGTCAAATGCCTAAGAATCAACATGATTTACCACAATCGAGAGGCAATACATGGAAAAGACTAGGCTGTAAAATGACCAGGACCTACAAATGACATTGAATTCCTACAACGCAGACACAACACAGTTTATAGAACAAACCTTATTCTCATATGACTTCCTGTCATATTCTACAGCAAAACAATATTTTGTTCCAAAAGTGAAGGATAGATAGTTATCCAATATGGCTCATCTAATTTGATAAATTAATTTTCAGCTTTCTCTACCTTCACTAGGTAAGGGTAAGGTATGCGTACACACTATCCTCCCCATACCCCACCTGTTGGGATATACTGGGACTGTTGTTGGTTGTAATTTTCACAGTGTTGATAAATTAGTCATTAATGGCTTTTTACTTCAGTTTATCTACACCACCCAACTCCCACACCCCTCCCAGACAAAAGCAAAAGAATAATGGAAGGAAGGAAGCACCTCTGAAATATTTTAATGGATACAAAGAACATACTTTCTTACATCTTATTTGATATAAATATCCGCGCTTTGGAGAACTCGGGCTCCATATTTGGCATGTTATTATGGATAATGGGATTTTGCATCTGCATAGAGAAAGGATTTCCGCTCTGCTGGGGTAGCCCAGGCAGAGAAGTGCCACTTTGATTTGGAACCTGTCCAGAGATCTGCCCTGACATATGCTGCAAATTCATTTTTATCTTGTATCCTTCCAAAAAACATGTACTTCATAGCACAGCCTATTAGCATTCCATTAAATAGATGAGAATCCCGCACTTTGTTAGCTGAGTGAGCACATACTCATCCAACCATTTCGCCTGAAAATACGCTCACGGTATCTGTAATGCTGCAGTCAAAACAATGCCAAGAAAATCAAGTTAAGGAGTGGTCTACCCGTTGGTCATTGCACATACAAGTAAACGAGGTAAGTGAGGAAGGAGAGAATAATCAAGCAATCTTCTTTAGATTATTGACAACAGGACAATCAACATTACCATAATACACCCGTACAAGTTTAAACTACATCAGCAATGCTCACTATCAAAAAGAAGCTAGCAAATTAAACACAATCAATGTGAAAAATCCTTGTTGTAATTTTTAAGGTGGGGAGAAATTAACAAATTAAGAGAAAAAAAATACATGAACAGACTAAAAGAGCGTGTTTCTCAGTGAGGATAAGAAAAGCCCCAATTTTTTTGAGCTAGCTAAAATCAGCTTCGAATATAGAAATTAACAAGCAACTCAAACATGAGCATAAATCCAAACACCTAATTGATTACATTAGAACATCAAGGTATTGAATCTTCATAAATTCATAAAACGTTACCGAAAATTCACCTGGAATTCGATTAGATTTTTAATGTCGAAAGCAGCAGCCGCTGGCGGAGATGAGAGAGGAGAGCTTAGGGTAGTCAAATGAGGAGGCTTGGAGATCGACGGTGATGAGAGGAGTTAGCGGATGTGGGGGTGGTGGTGGTAGGTTGGCTGGCCGTAGTTACGATGAGGAGCGGTGATGGCTGATGTCGAGAACCCAAAGGAGACTTGAGAATCGGGAGACGATAGAGTCAAAGGGTGGAATTGGAAAGCTTTGGAGTACGGATGGCTCGTGTATATCAGGGGTATAAGAGTAATTTAATCGTTGCCATTTTTTCCTTTTCTTTTTCTTGTCTTAAGAGAACATGCACAATTTCTCCATCTTAGATGACATTTCATTTTAAAGATAAAGAATAAATTATTCTTAAAAGGAAATTTTAGCTACTTTTTATTTTTTTTACAGCGAAATAGGTATTTATGGTATATAATATCGTTAAGGCGTTAAATACGCTAATCCTATTTTTTCTCTCTCTTTCTTTCGGTTATTCTATCTCAGCAAAATACTTCTTCCTTGTCTCTCCACGATCTCTCTCTCACAGCAAGATTGTGCTAATTGTTAAAGCACGATTCTCTCTCACATTCAACGTTTTTGCTCCAAATATTCGTGGTAAGTATTAAAGTTTTTAGTCGTAGTTCACGCTTTTTCTTTTTCTCTTCACTCTTTTCTTTTTTAATTTTCACCATTATTGGGGTTTCAGCAGAAAACTTCAAATTTCGTCTTCGATGGCTGATTCAACAACTCCAAAGAGGGTTACACGAGGTATACCCACTAAAGCACTCAATTTTGATGGGCCATCTTTCGATTTGCGAATCGCTCAAGAGGAACCTGTATTTGCAGGTTCATCAACAACCATGGAAGCTGAAAGGCGAACAAAAATACGCAATGACTCTATGAAACAAGGTCAAAATGATAAATCATCGAAAAAATCAACAGTTCCTAATGTTCTTCAAGTTTCTGTACAAAATTTAGATGTATTTATATGTATTTGAGTCTGCATATACTGATTTTAATTTGTACAGTGATTTTTATTTTTTGTATTTAGATGTATTTATATGTATTTGAGTTCATAAAACAACAATTTTAAATACACCAACAGTTCTATCCTTATTGCCATAACTCAAAAAGAAATTGTCATAATTAGTGTATTTTGATGTATTCATGTATGAGTTTTGTATTCATGTATTCACTGTTTTGTATGTACTGTATTTTGTATATAATGAAAAAAAAATATTTCATATATATATGTATTTATATGTATTTGAACTCATAAACAACCTACATTAAAAACAATTAAAGTAATGTATTTTGATGTATTCATGTCTGAGTTCTATATTCATGTATTCACTATTTTGTATGTATTGTATTTTGTATACAATGAAGCAACTAAGTCATTGTACGAAGTATACTCCTTTATCAATATCCCCTCAGTATAATAATTGACATAACAATTTTTATTGTTTCACTTCTCAGAATGACGAATTAGCATTATTAAGCTTGCCATCTAGTAAATCGAATTACTAAATATT
>AWOL01S0067238.1:4974-48802 GCA_000715115.1 Nicotiana otophora
ACTCCGATCGACTTGTATCTAGTCATAATTAATTCGATACAGTCAACAAAAATTATAGTAATCAATTTCATAAGAAAATATTACATTTTCATTAAAATCCGAAATTAGCTCAAAAATTGTCCTTGGGGCCCACATCTCGGAATCCGGCGAAACTTACAAAATCCGACAACCCATTCAATTATGAGTCCACCCATACCAATTTTACCAAAATCCGATCACAACTCGACCTCCAAATCTTAAATTTTCGTTTTTGGAAGATTTTGCAAAAATCTTGATTTTTTCCATTTAAATCAGAAATAAATGATAAATATGATCATGGATTTATGAAATATAATTACATTTGGATATACGACACTTATCCAAGTTGAAGTCTTGAAGAAATCCTCAAAATCGCCCAAGAACCGTGCTCCAAAACTCCAAAACGAAATAAAGAAAATGACCATTTTTGGTCCTTAAGTTTCTGCCCCAAAAACACTATTCCGGTCGCTAAAAGTCCAATCCCGTTTCTAAAAGTGTCACATCTGGTCGCTAAAGGTGCGTACCAGGACTATTTACACCAGCAGTTTTGTTTCACTAAAAAGACTCTAACTCCATCATACGAACTCGAAATTCGACGATTCTTGTTCCTATGAGTCACAAATAAAAATACGAACTTATTCATTTAATCGAAACTCAATTCGGAGCTCATTTGCTCAATGTGATACCAATTTCGCTCGTTAAACAATTAACTCATACTTCGCGTTTAAAACTCAATCGCGACTTGATGAAATTAGACCAAACTTTTCAGACCACTCCTATAATTCATTATCAAAATGTCAAAAGTCTCAAAATTGAATTTCGATCTCTAGAACTAAAAATGGACCTTTGGATCATTACATGCTTATGTTGAAAACATGAAACTCTTCCTCGACATCCTGTAGTGTATCAATCATAACTTCTTGTACTCAACTCCAACTGCCAAACGGTTTAAAGTTTTGCAAACTAGATACAAAGTACTACAACTTTCATGTTTTTCTCATCGCCCCAACTCCTTATAGATTGCGAGATATAAGCTTCCAAAGTCAGCCCTGTGCAGCAGAAATATCTGGCGATGCACACTGCTATAGCCAAAATCTGCAATACCAGCTTCAGTCAATCGATCATAACATTTTGTATAAATGTCTGAATGATAAATGATTTATCATTATGGAAACTAGAATCAAAGAGCTACAACTTTTATGTTTTGAAAATGTTCAGATTCCTTATATATTTCGAGATATAAGCTTCCAAAATCAGCTATGCGATTGCACCGGTTGCTGTCCAAAAACAGCTTCTGCAGCAGAAAAATTCCAGCAGCTCTTTTTTGTCCGAAATTCATTCCGTTAACCTTCTAAAATCCACCCGAGGCCCTCGGTACCTTAATCAAATATACCAACATGTCCCAAAATACAATATGAACTTAGTTGAGGCTTCAAATCATGCCAAACAATGCCGAAATTACGAATCGCGCATCGAATCGAATTATGAGTTTTCAAATCTTCCAACTTCTATATTTTGCGCCGAAACATAACAAATCAATTCCGATTGACCTAAAATTTTGCACACAAGTCATAATAACATAATGGATTTATAAAAAATTTCAGAATCGGATTTTGACCCTGATATCAAAAAGTCAACCCCTCGGTCATACTTCCCAAAAATTCAACTTACGACATTTCAAGCCTAATTCCACTACGGACTTTCAAATAATATTCCGATCATGCTCCTAAATCCAAAATCACCATACGGAGCTGTTGGAATCATCAAAATTCTATTTCGGGGTCATTGCATATAATTCGACATTCGGTCACTATTTGAACTTAAACTTTCAATTTTTCATCAAAATTCCATATCTCGGGCTAGGGACCTCGAAATTTGATTCCGGGCATACGCTTAAGTTCCAAATAATGATACGGACCTACCGGAACTATCAAAATACTTATCCGAGTCCGTTTGCTCAAAATATTGACCAAAGTCAACTCAGTTGAGTTTTAAAGCATTAATTCACATTTTAATCCATTGTTTACCTGAAAACTTTCTGAAATATTTTATGGACTGTGCACGCAAGTCGAGGAATGATAAATAGTGCTTTTGAAGGTTTTAGAACACAAAATTAACTATTAAATTTAAAGATGACATTTTGGGTCATCACATTCCTCTATTTGAAAACTGTTGAAAAATATCTTTAAATGATTTTTACTGGAACTTGGTTTAAATGAGATATTTGATTCAAATCCTGATTGTAAAAGCATGTGGTATTTTACTGAGTTTTCCTGATATGAATGTTATATGCTTTATTGCTCGTCACTACTGCTCAGTCTTTATTTATTATTGTTGCTTACTGAGTTGGCGTACTCACGTTACTCCCTGCACCTTGTGTGCAGATTCAGGTGTAGCTGGACATGGTAGCGATTATTGATTGTTCTGGTTGCAGATTTTCCTGGAGATAGCAAGGTAGTTGTTTGGCGGTCGCAGCCCCTGCTCTTCTCCCTCTTATCTTCCTCTAGTTGTATTTAGCTATTTTCCATGCTGAGTTAGCCCTGATATTGTTAGACAGATTATAGTAGATGCTCATGACTAGTGATACCCTGATGTCGGGCTTTTCTTCCGCACTTTTATTTTGATTGGAACTCCTTTATGAAGGTTTTTTTATATGTTAAATAACATTGGAATTATCTTTGAAATGAAAATATCGGTTTGTTTTGGAAATGAGTCGGCTTGTCTAGTTCCACGACAGGGTTAGTTTGGATCGTGACACTTAATCAATAAGCTTGTTGGGTTGTGTTTTGGCTCTTTTCATGTACGCAATTTTTCACATGTTTGTTTGTTGTAAATTTTCTTACCCATATTTTCACCAAATTTTAGTTGCATTGGATGGAACACGAGGCACTTTGGATCCTTTAATAAATACATTTCTGATGTGTTTTATATGCATATTATGGTGGTGGACTAATTGGTAACTGCTATCAGGACTTAGTGTCTATTGATAGATTCAATATTGCAGCTTAGGAGTGATCAACTCCCTCTATAGATTCTTGAATCAATTGAACAATTTACTTCACAATTGGAAGCTGCTTGCTAGAGTTTTGGTGGTGAATCCTTTTCTGGTATTTGTTTGCTCTAGGCCACTCAAACATCTGATAGTAATATTAAATTTATATTGGGAATGGTTAATTCAAGTTAATAAGATGTTAGTCATGTGTTTGCAATACGTTACCTTGGATTTTGTTGTAAGAACATTATTTATTGATATGAAAATTTGAGTAGTTTAATGTAAGGTTATAAAATATTTCAATTGCTAAATCAAAAACCAAGTTCTTCAATTGGACTGGGAAGTTGAAAGAAAGAAGCTGAAAAGAAAAAGACTCGCCTTTAATTGTGTGTACTT
Organism: Nicotiana otophora; assembly: GCA_000715115.1. NCBI lineage: Eukaryota > Viridiplantae > Streptophyta > Magnoliopsida > Solanales > Solanaceae > Nicotiana > Nicotiana otophora. The sequence continues at coordinate 8,381 of AWOL01S0067238.1, forward strand.
ATTTACGAGAATGTAATGTTGATCCTTATAGAAATGCATTGTCTGAAGAGACTTAAATCTGTGAAATGTGATCAGATCCTTGTAATAGTAACTCAAACAAATCCCAAACCAAAATCAAATTAATATTAATGTTAACAAAACAATTCAATTGCTAGCAATGCCATATTTATTTATTTAGTTTTTCCATGATTTAGATAAAATGCAAAACTTAGTTTTTTAATGTTTAGTGATATAAATAATAGTACTTATTAGTCGTACTTATTTTAGCAACTTAGTAATTTAAAATTATATTTATTTTCATTATGGCTTACTAATAATATTTGTTTTATGCAATTTTATTATCTTTATTGTTGAGTTTTTAGTACAATGACATGACGCATCTCATATTTTATATTAGTTTCTGGGAAACACCTCATATAGTTATGTCTTACTAGGATTAAAGAAATATTTGGAGGACATATTCTATGTTTTGTGCTATGAAAATTATATGAAACAAAAACCTGAAACAACCTAAAAACCCAAGAAAAATCGAGATTAAAAAACCCGACTTTATTGGTTTGGTTTGGTCTTTAGACTTAATAACTCGACACAGTTGGTTTGGTTTGGTTTGGTAATTAGAAACCCCAAACCAACTGTCACGGCCTCAAATTTCTCTCCGTAGGATGTCGTGATGACACCTAGTCTTTAAGACCGGGTAAGCCTATCAATGCGAAATATAACTGAATATAAACTGAAATTTAATCCTTAACAGTCGAATAAATAAGAACTGCATTTTAACAATTTCAACTCCCAAAACCCGGTAGGAATAAGTCACAAGCTTCTAAGAATTTATTATAGATGTCTCTATACATCAGAGTCTAAAGAGAATAACGAAACAACATAATAAGGACAGAAGGGGATCCGAGGTCTGCGGACGCTGGCAGATATACCTTGAAATCTTCGCGTACAGCTAGTTCACTGATGCCTGGTCTGATAGGAAGTACCTGGATATGCACAAAAAGATTTGCAGAAGCGTAGTATGAGTACGCCACAACGGTACCTAGTAAGTGCCAAGCCTAACCTCGATAGAGTAGTTACGAGGTCGGGTCAGGCCCTACTAGAATAATAAAAGTAAGGGTGGAAAGTTTAACAATAAAATAATAAAAATGATACAAGAATAAATCAAGTAAGTAGTATGTCACAATTTAATTCCACAGAATAAGGGCAAACAATACCTCGCAGAAGGAAAACCAGAAATTTACAACTTTAAGGAAATCACCAAAATAAACAAAGGCAAATGCAGCCATAAATAAATATCAACAAGGGCACTTCCGAGGTACCGCCTCGTAGTCCCAAATCATAAATAAATTCATAACATATCATTTCCTTATATCACCGCGGGAGTCTTCACATTTAATTTAAAGAAAATATTTTTCCCGAAATAGCATCCTGCGTTTTAGCCACCCTTATCACACCGCATGGCTTCTAGTAGTTCCCCTACTAGCCACGAGTTTCAATCCACCCTTATCTCACCGCATGCGTTTCAACACCCAGACTTATACCACCACATGCGTATCAATATCACAATACATCATAATTTGCACCTTAAGTGCCCAAATATTTCAACTTGCCAAAATAAATTTCACAACCCAATTTTCCCTCCGTGTGACGTCGTGACGGTACCTAGTCTCTACAACTAGGTAAGCCTAACATTTTGCGGAATAAATAAAATAAAAACATAAATTTAACCAACTATTCAAAAATACATAACAATCCCAAAATCCGGAACATCGTGAATCACAAACTATAGGAGGAAACATTTAGTGTCTCTATATATCAGAATCTATCAAAAGAAAATACAGAAGATAATGGACATGGGGAAGAGTAGAGGGGACTTCGAGGTCTGCGGACGCGGCAGATATACCTTGAAGTCTCCAAAGCTGTCCCGACTCACTGATAGTGCGGCTGATAAGGAGAACCTAGATCTGCACACGAAAACCATGTGCAGAAGAGTAGCATGAGTACACCACAATCGGTACCCAGTAAGTACCAAGCCTAACCTCGGTAGAGTAGTGACGAGGTCAGGTCCAGGCCCTACTGGAATATGATAATAAAGCAAGGCAATAAAGAAATATCACAGTAAAATAAAGACTGAAATTTAACAAGAAAGAATTCATAGAAGGTAACAGCTCAATACACAGAAATACAACAGGGTATCTCCCGAGATACCGTCTCGTAGTCCCAAACGTAAATATTCAAGACAGGGGGGATGTCCCGGAATACTGTTCTGTAGTCCCAAAGTAAATATACAGTACAGGGGGATCTACCGGAATACCGTTTCGTAGTCCCAAAATAAATATGCAGTACAAGGGGTTCTCCCGGAATACCGTTCCGTAGTTCCAAAATAAATATGCAGTACAGGGAGATCTCCCGAAATACCGTTCCGTAGTCCCAAAATAAATATGTAGCGCAAACGATAGAAATACCACTACATTACGAAATCTTACGATTTAGACTAAGTACCAGTCAAGGAAGAAGCAGGAAATTCACTAAGCATGTTGCACAAAATTCACATAAGCAATTAAGACACATAGACATGATGTATTAGACTAAACAGGATAGCTACACATATTGAAATAACTCAATTAAGAATGGAAATAGATTAACACTCACTAAAATGGTATAACTCAAAACAAAAGGAAAACGGGTTGCTGCTAACTAAGAAAATCGGGTTTTTCCACAACTGGCCCGTGTACGTACTCGTCACCTCACGTGCGCGATGCTCACATATCATAATAGTTCCAAAACTTAAAGGGATTTCCCCCACACAAGGTTAGGCAAGCCACAAGCTTAATCAATTGGTCACAATTCCTTTCCCACAAATATCCGGCTCTGAATGGCCCAAAATCTAGCTAAAAGCAATTACATATCATAAATACAACCATAATAGACTCATCTAATTAATGAAATCAATACTTTAACAAAAATTCCGAAATTAACTCAAATATCGCCCATGGGACCCACGTCTCGGAATCGGGTAAAAGTCACAAAATATGAACACTCATTCACTCACGAGTCTAACCATATAAAAGTTACTCAAATCCGACCACAAACTCCCTTCAAAAATCGAAATCTTTGTTGAAGAAGTTCTTCAATTTTTCTCCCAATTTCAACCCCAAAATCCGAAATGAAAAAAGCAATTAATGATAGATTAGTGGAATATAACCAAAATGGAGTGTAGAATCATTACCAAATCGATATCTCTGAAACTTCCTCAAAATCTCATCCAAATCCGAGCTCCCAACTCAAGTTTTCGATAAAATGGCAAAACCCCCATTTTTGGAATGTTTAAGCACTGCCCAGTGATTCCTTAATCGCGATCGCGAAGAACAACTTCGCTCCCTTAGAAATTTACTCCACGCGAACGCGTAAGACCTCACGCGAACGTGATACACTAGCTGCTCACACCTACGTGATTGCAATTGTCCTCACGCGACCGCGAAGAGTAACACTCAAACTCCACTGCCACATCACTTCTTCTTCTCGAACGCGTTCACGGTGCACTGCCTGATAACCTTACGCAATTGCGTCGTCATCTTCGTGAACGCGAAGAGAAATTTTAGCTGACCTCTCAGATGACCTACGCGATCGTGAGATCTCCCTCGCGAACGCGATGAAGAAAAATGTCTGCAATAACACCAGAAAATCTGCCAACTCCCTAAGTCCAAACAATGACCCGTTGGGCATCTGAAACATGCCCGAGGCCCCCGGGACCTCAACCAAACATACCAACCAATCCTAAAATATCATACGAACTTAGTCGAGCCCTCAAATCATATCAAACAACGCTAAAATCATGAATCACCCTCCAATTCAAACTTAAAGAAACTTGAAACTTCAAAATTCGACAACTGATGCCGAAACCAACCAAACCACGTCCGATTGACCTCAAATATTTCACACAAGTTATATTCAACACTACGGGCCTATTTCAACTTCCGGAATCGGATTCCGACCCCGATTTTGAAAATTCCACTAAAGGTCATAAACTCCAAAATTTTGACTTTCGCCATTTCAAGCCTAAATGAGATACGGACCTCCATAAAATAATTCGGACACGCTCCTAAGTCCAAAATCACCTAACGGAGCTAACGGAACTCGCATAATTCCATTCCAGAGTCGTCTTCACATAGTTCCGACTACGGTCCAAATCCTAAGGCTTAAACCTCCATTTAGGAACTAAGTGTCCCAAAACACTCTGAAACCAAAAACAAAAACTCCCGGTAAGTCACCTAAGCAGAAAAGGTACGAGAGAAACAGTAAATAGGGGATTGGGGCTATTACTCTCAAAACGACCGTCCGGGTCGTTATAATAAATCAACAACAAGAATATTTTCCACAATAAGGAGCTCACGACTCAATCACAATGCGTACAAAGTCTCACAAAATATTCAGCAAAAATAATATTTCACAAGTTTAACATCTTGACTTAACATCAAAAAATTTAAATGCAAAATAATTCATTTTTAATAATATTTAAATTAAGAAATCCAACCTTCAAATAATGCACGGAACAAAAGGAAAAGAGTTTCAACTAAACAGGTAAAACACTTAGCTGGAACAAGTTAGGCAAATTTAAAATATGAAAATATATTAATGATGATGCATATAACAGAATAAAATAATTTAATTAATATGCAACAGTGTTCTGCATAATTTAAAGACATAATCTTCCACATTTAGCACGAATACACACTCGTCACCTCGTGTACACGAATTTAAACATAGTACAATTATCACATCAATACCAATCTTAGGGGACATTTCCCCTACACAAGGTTAGACAAGTTACTTACCTCAACCCACGCTCAATCAGTGAAGTAGTATGTCTTTTCCTCGCTTTTCCGACTCCGGTCGGCTCAATCTAGTCATAATTAGTTTGATTCAATCAATACAAATTATAGGAATAAATTCCATATGAAAATACAAATTTTCGAACAAAATATGAAATTTAACCCAAAAGTTGCACGTGGGGCCCACATCTCAGGACTCGTCAAAAGTTACAAAATATGAACGCACATTCAACCACGAGTCCAACCATAGAAGTTTTACTAAAATCTGACATCAACTCGACCTCCAAATCTCAAATTCTTATTTTGAAATCCGTAGGCCCAAATTGTAATGACCCAACCGATCATTTTGCCTTTTAGAACCCCGTTCCCTTAAATAAAACTTCCCGTATGTGCTTTCATTAATTTATGACTAGAGGGAATGGTTGGTTTGGAATTTAAAAGTGATTGAGTTGAAATCGGAACAATTAGTTCCTTAGTTTGGCTTTAAAAGGTCGAGTTTGACTTCGGTCAACATTTTGAGAAAACGACCCTGGAATCGGGATTTGACGGTTCCAATAGGTTCGTATGATTATTTTATACTTGGGCGTATGTTCGAATCGGGTCTTTTTTTGACAACCCGGGAGCGTTTCAACGCTTAATAGTGAAAATCAACTATTTGAAGATTTAATGTTCTTTAAATTTGGTTTGGAGTAGGTTGTGGAGTAATCGAGGTCCGTTTGGAATTTCGAGTTTGGGAATAGCTCCGTATGGCAATTTAAGACTTGCACGCAAAATATGGTGTCATTTCGAGTAGTCTAAGTATATTTCGGCGCCTTCGGAGTAAGTTTGAAGAATTTGAAATTTCTAAGTTGAATCAATTTGGTTTGAGGTTTGATTCTTAGTTTTGATATTGTTTTATACGTTCCGAGGGTTCGAGCGAATCCGCATTATGATTTCAAACTTGTTGGTATGTTCGGACGGGGCCCCGGGGGCCTCGGGTGTTAAGCGGATGAGGCTCGGATTAATTTTGGACCTTGGAGCCACAGCTGAAGCTTTCAGCTTCTGCTGTAACCGCACTTGCGCTTGGCCAGCCGCAGGTGTGAAGCTCGCAGGTGCGTGAAGGTCTCCGCAGAAGCAGAAAGTGCGCAGATACGCAGGTACGACCGCAGAAGCGCATCGTAGATGCGATGTACAAGCCGCATAAGCGGACAAGGCCGGCTTAGGGGAAACCGCATCTGCGATGCATTTTCTGCAGATGCGTAGCCACATAAGCGACTTAAGAGCCGAAGGTGCGAAACCCCTGCTTGGCAGAATGTGTTAACATCGAGGCTCAATCATTTTGAGCCCATTTTCTTCCATTCTTGGGTGATTTTGAAGATTTTTGAGACGGAATTTCAACTAGCAATTTGAAGGTAAGTTAATTCTACACACTTTGAATTAAATACATAGATTATGGGTAGATTATAACTAGTAAATTTTAGAAATCAAAGATTTAGATGAAAACCCTAGATTCTTATAAAAATGAGATTTTAACCACGAAAATGGTTATGGAATTGGATAGAAACTATATATTTGAGTTCTTGAGATTATGGGTAATGTTTGCATACGAAAACTTTCGAAATCCGGGCACGTGAGCCCGAGATGAATTTTAAAAATTTTACCATTCTGGGTTGGGTAATTAATTCAATAGCCTAAATTCGAATTATTGAACATGTATTAATTATTTTATATAACTTTTGGATAGTTTCAGATTTTTCGGCACCGAATTAAGGTTTTTACGCGATATTTTGACCGGAAAGCGGACTTTGAAATAAGGNTAGAAGCCACAGTAGCGGATGGGGCCGGCTTAGGGGGAAACCGCATCTGCGACGCATTTTCCGCAGATGCGTAGCCGCAGAAGTGGCTTAAGAGCCGCAAGTGCGAAAGATCTGTTTGGCAGAAAACTTTAAGAATGGGAAAAACTGTCATTTTTTCCATTTCTCTCCATTCTTGTGCGATTCTGGAGCTTTTTGAGAGGGGATTTCAACTAGAAACTTGAAGGTAAGTTATTCCTACATACTTTGAGTTAAATACATAGAGTATGTGTAGATTATAACCTGTAAATCGTGGAAATCAAGGGTTAGAGGGAAAAAAACTAGATTTGTATAAAAATGAGATTTTAACCGCGAAAGTGGTTCTGAAATGGGATAGAAATTATATATTTGAGTTATTGAGATTATGGGTAACGTTGTCCTCCAAAAATATTCGGAATCCGGCCACGTGGGCCCAGGGTAAATTTTAGGAATTTTACCATTTTGGATAGGGTAATTTATTTAAAAGATAAATTTCGAATTATTGAACATGTATTAATTATTTTATATAATATTTGAATAGTTTCGGATTTTTCAGCATCAAATTGAAGTTTTACGCGATATTTGGATCGGAAAGTGTACTTTGAGATAATGTAAGTCTCTTGCCTAATCTTGTAAGGGGAAAAGTTACCCCATAGAAGATTAAATTAATAATTGTTGATAAATTGTGGGGGCTATGTACGCACGAGGTGACGAGAGTTCGTACGTAGCTACTATTTATGCTAAAGTTCGGGTAGTTTAGGACTTAAATCATGAATTACGTGTGTAAATTGTATCCTTTACTCAATTAAATTATTTGAACCATATTGTGAATTGTTAGTGAAAGATAGTAAAGAAGGAAAATCTCATATACTTAATTTTTGTATAAATTAATTAATTATTAAAAGAAATTGTGCATCCTCTCGTATTAATCCTATAATAAATATACTCTCATTCCGGAGGTACATAAGACAATGTCCTCCTTTCTTGTTGAGCGGGTCAAATGGCTCGTCAGTATAAATGCATCTATGGATCGTGCCGCACGTCCCTCGACAGTGTACATGACACTCTGGATCGGACCGTACGACCTCGGCAAAAATCATGCCTAATAATAATAATAATTACATGATACCTTGATATTTTAGTTGCAGCTTGTGAATATAATTAATAGATTGGAAATTGTTGTATTTGAAGGAATTTAATTATTTCTGCTGGTTAAAAAAAATTATTGTTAATTCAATAAATCATGTTGATTTAAATGTTTTCTATTTCTATATTATTTATTATTATTGACCCTTAATGAGTGTCAAAGTCGACCTCTCGTCACTACCTCTACGAGATTAGGCTTGATACTTATTAAGTACACGTTGTTTACGTACTCATGCTACACTTGCTGAACTTTTTATGCAAGACCTGAGACATGTGCTATAGTTAGACCTATCGGCGCGCACCCATGTTATCCAGAGGCTTAGTGGTGAGATGCCTTATGAGTCGTTCTGCAGCAATTAGTGCCTCTTCTTGAAATTTTATTCTGTCTATTTTATTTCAGAGAGTATTTAGAATTTTTATATAATCTACTATATGCGCATACACTTGTGACACCAGGTCTTGGCTCACACACTAGTAGAATGTTTGGATTTAATTCTGTTCTTGGTTATTTTAATTTACCCGATCTTTTCATATTGTCTTAATTCTTGTAAGTAAGAAAAGTTTAATTACTCGGTGAATTTTTAAATAATTGAATATGCGTTTAGATTACTAGTTGGCTTGCCTAGCTGTAGTGTTGGGTGCCATCGCGACCTATAGGTGAAATTGGGTCGTGAAAATATGGTATTAGAGCACTAGGTTCACGTAGGTCTCACAAGTTATGAGCAAGCCTAATAGAGTCTTGCGGATCTGTACGGAGACGTCTGTACTTATCTTCGAGAGGCTATAGGGTGTTAGGAAACTACCTTTCTTTATCTTCCACTGTGCAATTGATGTAGGACTAAATATCTTCCTCTTATTCTCTCACAGATGGTGAGAACACGCTCTAATGAGGTTCCAGACCAGGGAAGAGCTACTCCCCCTGTTGTTCGAGGCCGAGGCAGAGGCCAAGGGAGGGCTCCAGCCCGTGGTAGGGAACGAGGACGTTCCAGGATTGTTCCAGTTATGCAGCCAGTGGGTCCAGCAGAGGATCCATTTATTGAGGAACATGGCTAAGTGCCCATGGCAGAGCCAGATCTGGTAGATTTCACGTCTGCACTGGGATTCCAGGATGTCATGGGTCATATGCTGCGGTTTATGGACACTATGACGCAGGCCGGTTTATTCCCGGCAGACACAACAACATCTCAGGCGTGCGGTGGAGCACATACTTCATCCGGACAGGATCATGAGCAGGCAACTGCTGTATACCATACCCAAGGTGCACTACCTGTGGGTGGAGCCCAGCCAGTGGCAACAGCTACACCTAAGCCCATACCAGCTGCAACCGCCGATCCGTAGAAACTATTGGACATATGGACTAGACTACATCCTCCTGTCTTTGGGGGTGAGCAACATGAGGATCCCCAGGATTTCATTGATCGGTGCAGGGACAGACTGCACAACATGAGGATATTGGAGTCTCACGGGGTAGACATTGCTACTTTTCAGCTGGAGGGAAGAGACCGTAAATGGTGGAAGTCTTATTTTCTTGGCAGGCTAGCAGATTCTCCTCCCATGACTTGGGACAGATTCACCCGTATTTTCCCAGACATGTATATTCCACCCTCCCAGAGGGAAGAGTTGAGGTTTCAGTTTGAGCTGCTCCAGCAGGGTCAGATGTTCCTGACCGATTATGAGGCGAAGTTCTCTAAGTTATCTCGCCATGCTCTTATGATACTCCCTACTAAGACGGAGAGAGTACGGAGGTTTGTTGCGGGTTTTCATACTGGCATTCAAGACAATATGGCTCGAGAGGTTGGGATGGGTACTTCTTATGACCTAGTCTTGGAGATAGTCCGGAGGATTGAGGGTGTGCGTCAGCGGAGCCGAGAGTAGGTTATGAGAGATAAGAGGTTTAGATATTCTGGAGAGTTCAGAGGTATTCCATCTGGGGGTAGAGGTCAGTTCATGAGAGGGTAGTCCAGCAGGCCCCCATATCCAGAACCACTGCCTCTTTGGGGGTGCTCCAGTGCAATCTTATTTCAGTGCTATGCCAGATAGTTCTTATCGCCCACCGGCTATTCAGGGTTTTTTCAGTGGGTATTCAGGCCACCAGGGACAGACTCTTAGTCAGCAGCCCATCGCACCGAAGAGCTGTTACGAGTGAGAGGATCCCAGTCACATGCAGAGATTCTACCCCAGGCTTCGGGGTAGACCGGTGCAGGAGGGTCAGCAGCCTATGATTACCGCACCAGTTGTCTGACCACCAAGAGGTGGAGGACAGGTGGGTAGGGGTCGTCCTAGAGGTGGAGGTCAGCCAGGTGGAGGCCAGTCAGTTGGCGCTCCAGCTCGGTTCTATGCTTTTCCGGCCAGACCAGATAGAAAAGCCTCAGATGCCGTGATTACAGGTATTATTTCTGTTTGCGGAAAAGATGCCTCCGTATTATTTGATCCAGGGTCTACATATTCCTATGTGTTATCTCTATTTGCTCATTTCGTGGGTGTTTCTCGTGAGTCCTTGAGTACTCTTGTTTATGTGTCCACTCTTGTAGGCAATTCTGTTGTTGTGAATCGGATCTACCGGTCCTGTATTATTACATTCTGTGGTTATGAAACTAGAACAGATCTTCTACTACTTGAGATGACCGACTTTGAAATCATCCTGGGCATGGACTGGTTATCTCCATATCCTACCATCCTAGATTGTCATGCCAAGATTGTTACCTTGGCTATTCCAGCATTGCCTAGTCTGGAGTGGAAAGGTTCGTCTGTTAGTGCATTTAATCAGGTTATTTCTTTTATGAAGGCTCAACACATGGTTGAGAAGGGTTGTTTAGCTTATCTAGACTATGTTCGGGATACTACTGCAGAGACTCAGACTATTGATTTAGTGCATGTGGTTTGGGAGTTCTCCGATGTATTTCCTTCAGATCTTCCAGGCATGCCACCAGAACGTGATATTGATTTTTGCATTAACTTGGATCTAGATACCCAGCCTATATCTACCGCACTGTATCGTATGGCTCTAAAAGAATTGAAAGAATTGAAAAAAACATCCCGAAGAGTTACTACCCAAAGGGTTCGTCAGACCGAGTGTATCGCTTTGGGGTGCATCGATATTATTTGTGAAGAAGAAGGATGGAACGATGCGAATGTGTATTGATTATCGTCAATTGAATAAAGTCACTATTAAGAACAAGTACTCATTGATGCATATTAATGATCTATTTGACCAGTTGCAGGGTGCTAGGGTGTTCTCTAAGATTGACTTGAGGTCGGGGTACCATCAGTTGAAGATTCGGGATTCGGATGTTCCAAAAACTGCTTTCCGGACTAGATATGGTCATTATGAGTTTCTGGTGATGTCATTCGGTTTAACTAATGCCTCGACAGCATTTATGGATCTGATGAACAGGATATTCAGGCCATATATTGATTTGTTTTTCATTGCCTTCATTGATGATATTTTAATTTATTCGCGCAATAAGGAAGAGCACGAGCAGCATATGAGAGTGGTGCTTCAGACGTTGCGAGAACAAAAGCTATATGCTAAGTTCTCCAAATGTGAGTTTTGGCTAGAGTCTGTAGCATTTTGGGGGCATATTGTATCGGGTGAGGGCATTAAAGTTGATCCCAAAAGGATTGAGGCAGTCCAGCATTGGCATCGTCCCACTTCGGCAACTGAGATCAGGAGTTTCCTAGGTTTAGTAGATTATTATGGTCGGTTCGTGGAGGGATTTTCATCTATTGCAGCAGCTTTGACCAAATTAACCCAAAAGGGTGCTCCGTTCCGATGGTCCGATGATTGTGAAGTGAGCTTTCAGAAGCTCATGACAGCATTGACTATAGCACCAGTGTTAGTGTTGCCTTCCGATTCGGGGATGTATACAGTGTATTATGATGCTTCATGCGTTAGCTTTGGTTTTGTATTGATTAAGGAAGGGCGAGTTATTGCATATGCTTCATGTCAGTTGAAGCCCCACGAGAAAAATTGTCCAGTACATGATTTGGAGTTAGCTACGATTGTTCACGCTCTTAAGATTTGGAGGCATTATCTTTATGGGGTGTCTTGTGAGGTTTACACTGATCATTGCAGTTTGCAGCATTGGTTCAAGTAGAGGGATCTAAATTTGAGGCAGCGCAGATGGCTTGAGTTACTGAACGATTATTATATCACTATCCTATATCATCCGAGCAAAGCAAATATGGTTGCCGATGCCATGAGTAGAAAGGCGGAGAGTATGGTTAGTTTGGCTTTCATTTCAGTAGATGAGAGGCCATTAGCTTTGGACATTCAGTCCTTGGCTAACAGACTCGGAAGATTGGATATTTCATAGCTCAGCTGAGTTCTTGCATGTATAGTAGCACAGTCTTCACTATTTGAGCAGATCAAGGCTCGCCAGTATGATGATCCACACTTAATGGTTCTTCGATAAACGGTACTAAGGGGTGGTGCCAAGGAAGTTACTATTGGCACGGATGGTGTTCTGCGACTCCAGGATCGTCTATGTATTCCTAATGTGGATGGACTGAGGAAAACGATCCTAGAGGAGGCACACAGTTCTCGGTATTCTATTCATCCAGGTGCTACGAAGATGTATCGTGACCTGAGGCAGCATTATTGGTGGAGACGGATGAAAGAGGACATTGTTGAGCATGTAGCTAGGTGTCTAAATTGTCAGAAAGTTAAATATGAGCACCAGAGGCCAGGTGGCCTACTTCAGCAGATGACTATACCAGAGTGAAAATGGGAACGCATCACTATGGACTTTGTCGTTAGGTTGTTGCGGACCTTGCGGAAGTTTGATGCGGTTTGGGTCATTGTTGACAGGCTGACCAAGTCGGCACATTTCATTCTGGTTATGAAATGAAGGTAAGTTCACAGAAGCGGCTTAAGAGCCGCAGGTGCGAAAGGTCTGTTTGGCAGAAAGCTTTAAGAACAGGAAAAATAGTCATTTTTCCCATTTCTCTCCATTCTTGGGCGATTTTGGAGCCTTTTGAGAGGGGATTTCAACTAGCAACTTGAAGGTAAGTTCATCCTACACTATTTGAGTTAAATACATAGAGTATGAGTAGATTATAACCTGTAAATCGTGGAAATCAAGGGTTAGAGGAAAAAAACCTAGATTTGTATAAAAATGAGATTTTAACCACGAAAATGGTTTTGAAATTGGATAGAATTTATATATTTATGTTTTTGAGATTATAGGTAACATTTTCCTCCGAATATTTTTGGAATCCGGGCACGTGGGCCCGGGGTAAATTTTAGAAATTTTACCATTTTAGATAGGGTAATTTATTTAATAGACAAATTTCGAATTATTGTACATGTATTAATATTTTATATAACTTTTGAATAGTTTCGGATTTTTCGGCATCGAATTGAGGTTTTACGCAACATTTTGATCGGAAAATGGACTTTGAGACAAGGTAAGTTTCTTGTCTAATCTTGTGAGGGGAAAATTTACCCCCATAGGTGATTAAATTAATAATTATTGCTAAATTGTGGGGGCTACGTATGCACGAGGTGACAAGAGTCCATACGTAGCTACTATTTATGCTAAAGTCCGGGTAGTTTAGGACTCAAATCATGAATTATGTGTGTAATTGTATACTTTACTTAATTAAATTAGTTGAACTATATTGTGAATTGTTAGGGAAAGATAGTAAAGAAGGAAAATCTCATATACTTAATTTTCTGTATAAACTAATTAATTTTAAAAGAAATTGTGCATCCTCTCGTATTAATCCTATAATAAATATACTCTCATTCCGGATGTACATAAGAAAATGTCCTCCTTTCTTGTGGAGCGGGCCGAACGCCTCAGCAGTGTAGATACATCTATGAATCGCGCTGCACATCCCTCGGCAGTGTACACGACACTCTGGATCGGGTCGTACGACTTCGACAGAAATATGCCTAATAATAATAATAATAATTACACGATACCTTGATATTTTAATTGCAGCTTGTGAATTTAATAAATAGATTGAAAATTGTTGCATTTGAAGGAATTTAATTATTTCTGCTGGTTAAAGAAAATTATTGTTAATTCAATAAATCATGTTGATTTAGATGTTTCTATTTCTATTTTATTTATTATTATTGATCCTTAGTGAGTGTCAAAGTCGACATCTCGTCACTACCTCTTCGAGCTTAGGCTTGATACTTACTAGGTACACGTTGTTTACGTACTCATGCTACACTTGCTGCACTTTTTGTGCAGGACCTGAGACAGGTGCTATAGTTGGACCTATCGGCGCGCACCCTCGTTATCCAGAGGCTTAGTGGTGAGCTGCCTTCTGAGACGTTCTGCAGCAATTAGTCCCTCTTCTTGAAATTTTATTCTGTCTATTTTATTTCAGACATTATATAGATTTTTTATATAATCTACTAGATGTTCATACACTTGTGACACCAGGTCTTGGCTCACACCGTAGTAGAATGTTTGAATTTAATTCTGTTCTTGGTTATTTTAATTTACTAGATCTTTTCATATCGTCTTAATTCTTGCAAGTAAGAAGAGTTTAATTACTTGGTGAATTTTTAAAGAATTGAATATGGGTCTAAATTACTAGTTTGCTTGCCTAGCTGTAGTGTTGGGCGTCATCACGACCTATATGTGAAATTGGGTCGTGAAACGAATCCTCTAATTTCAGCTCAGAAACATGTAATCTAGTCGAAATACTCAATGATAATCCCATATTATTGACTAAAAATGATCTCATATGACTTACCTTAAGTTTCCCCGTAATTTCTCGCTCAAACATCACCTCAAGCAGTGTTGGAAATGTTAGAAATGACAAAACTTTCGGACTCTTATGTTTTTAACATTCTGACCAGGATTTCGCTTATGCGGGCACTTAGCCGCTTTTGCGGCACTGCTTCTGCGGGTGTGCATATGCGCGACAATATCCGCTTCTGCGGACCAGCGACTCCCAAGGCAAATGTCGCTTCTGCGATTCTCGACGCGCAGGTGCGAGTCTGCACCTGCGAAATTCCTTCTGCATTTGCGCCCTCCGCTTCTGCGCATCCCAGATCGCACCTGCGAGCTCGCTTCTGCGTTCCTTCTCCCGTAGGTGCGGTTACATGAGATGGCAGACACTTTCAGATTTTGTTCTAAGTCCGAATTCGATCCGTTAACCATCCGGAACTCACCCGAGGCCCCCGGGACCTCAACAAAACATAGCAACAAGTCCTAAAACATCATACGAACTTAGTCGACACCTCAAATCACATCAAACAACACTAACATCATGAATCATGCTCCAATTCAAGCTTAATGAAACTTAGAAATTCCAACTTTTACATTCGATGCCGAAACCTATCAAATCAAGTCCGATTGGCCTCAAAGTTTGCACACAATTCATAAATGACATAACGGACCTACTCAAATTTCTAAAATTGGATTTCGACCCCGATATCAAAAAGTTAACCCCCACTCAAACTTCAAAACTTAAATTTCTATTTTAGCCATTTCAAGCCTAATTTAACTACGTACCTCCAAATAATTTTTCGGACACACTCCTAAGTCCAAAATCACCATACGGAGCTATTGAAATCATCAAAATTCTATTCTGGGGTCGTTTTCACATAAGGCAACATCCGGTCAACCTTTTCAACTTAAGCTTTCAACCTTGAGACTAAGTGTCACAATTCATTCCGAAATCTCTCCGAACCTGAATCGACTACCCCGACAAGTCACATAACAATTATAAAGCACAGAATGAGAAGTAAATAGGAGAACGGTGCTACAACTTTTAAAATGACTGACCGGGTCGTTACACCAACCCGGCCTATGTACACCCCGATCAGCCGGTTAAAACTCACCGCATCTAGTGTTCACACTAAATTATACTCTAACTAACTTATCATGATTCTACGATTTTGTTAGGTGAAAACATGTAATAGCATTAATTAACAATGTTTAAGTGAGATGCGCTTATTTACAAGGTTTAAAAAAGAAGTTTATTTAGAAACACATGACACGCACCCTTTACCTCATCAACCGCAAATATTAGAATTACCATTTAAAACGTTCACAATTGTTCCAATATTTGAGCTTTATCACATATATTTCAAGTTAAACTCCATCACATGTGCCTTATATGTAAAAGTAGTAGTTACATAATAGATATCATAGTTACGGATTTCATGTTATAAGTAACTGACTAACACAAACAATACGAGCAACGCTTGAAAGAATGTTGCATCCAGTTGGATGCCAAAATAAGCACATACGGCATGGGCATGCCAACGATAGAGAAAACTAAGAAAAGACCATCACCAAATAGAGAAAACTAAGAAAATACTATTATAGTACGTTTTTGTTAAACGCAAATCAAGTAATGAATCAAATAGGTACAAAACAACCAAAGGACTTATTTATTTATTTATTATTCAAACTATTTCAAATCCTTGAGTAACTTTATCAATTGCTTGATAAATAGATTAAACCTAAATTCAACAACAAGAATATAGACGAATTAATTTAAATATTCCTTCATCCCACCTCTTAAAGTTAAAATAGTTAATAGACGTATAATCAATATATAATTTATTTATACTGACTAGAAAAAGTAAACAATGAACTTGTTACGTGGTATTATTTGGGTTGGTTTGTGTTCAGCATGGGCCGGCCCATGGCAGTAATTATATATAAATTGAGCCAATTTAGATGGAGAATCGTGACGATTGCGATTTGCTGTGCGCTAATAATGGCTTTCCGTCTCGGAGGGTGAGTTGGTTTCAGCCTATTTTGTTGACAACTTAAGTAATGAATCAAATTGGTAGAAAACGATTAAATGACTTATTTATTTATTTATTTATTATTATTCATTAAATTACTATTTCAAATCCTTGAGCAACTTTATCAATTATTTGATAAATAAATTAAACCTAAATTCCACAACAAGTATATAGACGAATGTGATGACCTGATAGGTTAATTCGAGTTTTAGCCTTTATTTTCGTATTCCGAGACCTTGATTAGCTCCGTTTAGAATTCATCGATTTGTGTGCGCAGTTCGTGTCTTGTTCTGTAGAGTCTATGTGAAAAATAGAAGCAAATGTGAATTATTGCCTTAAAAATGATTTGCGTTGACTACTGTCAATATTTTGTGCAAACAGACCCGAATTAGTGTTTTGATGGTCTTAGTTGGTCTGTGTTGTGATTTGAGACTTGGGCGTATGTCCAAAATTCAATTCGGAAGTCCCTAACTTGATTTAACGTGATTTGTTGAAAACTAGTAATCTGAAGGTTTAAAGAATTCTTAAGTTTGACCGTAGGTTGACTTTGTTGCTACCGGGTCCAGATTTTGATTTTGGAACTTGGTATAAGTTCATTTTACTATTTACAACTTGTCTACAAAATTTGGTATAAAACAAAGTTGATTTGGTATGATTTGGACGCTCGGTTGTAAATTTGAAAGTTCTTAAGTTTCGTTGAAAAATTCATACATTTTGATGTTTGATTAGTGGTTCTAGGTATTATTTTAGTGTTTTGATCATGCAAGCGAGTTTGTATGATGTTATTACACTTGTGTGAGTGTTTGGTTCGGAGCCCAAACGGCTCGGGTGAGTTTCGGATAGGCTACAGATTGATTTTGGACTTAGAAGGATTGTTGGTTTTCACTGTTTCTGATATCTGGTGCTTTGTTCTTCGTGATCGCGAAGCTACGCTCACCATCGCGAAAGGTAAATGGGGACTTGGGAAGTTTTCTTCTACACGAACGTGGAGAAGATCTCGCGAACGCAAAGCATTGGAAGGGTTACCCATCGCGAACGCGGCTCTTCACTCAAGAATGTGATAGGTAAGGGATTCTGGGGCAAGGCATGGGTTTGTTCTACGCGAACGCGAGACAAGTCTCACGAATGCGATGGCCAGGGGGACAGACCATCGCGAACGCGAAGACCATTTTGGCCGCTTCTCTTCGCAATCGTGCCAGGCCCTTCGTGAACGCGATAAACACCTGACACCCAATGACTTAAATATTCCAACGTCAGGATTTAACCCATTTTTCATCATTTCCAAGTTTAAGCTCGACCTAGATGCGATTTTGAAGAGAAATATCTTCCCAACTTTATAGGTTTGTAGATTGTAACTCGTTTTCTTCCATTTCCATCAACACCCATTGATTTCTAACCTTTAATCTATGCTTTTTTTTTCATGGTAGAAATTAGGGATTAGGTAGAAATTGGAGATTTTGAGCAATTGAGATTTAGACCGTAAATTGAGGTCATATTTCGAAACTACTCACATAACCATGCTCGGGGTTAAATGGATAATCGGGTTTTGATCCGAATCTCGGGTTTTGACCAAGCGGGCCCGGGGTTGAATTTTGTTGACTTTTTCAAAATCATTAAAAATTGAATCTTTTTCACTCGTGGATAGTTTCTAAAGCTTATTTTGAATTGTTTAAACTATATTTGGTTAGATTCGATTGGTTTGGATGCAAATTTTAGAGGAAAGGCCCCAATTGAGCTTTGATTGGGTTGCAGAGTGAGGTAAGTGTTGGATCGAACCTTGACGTGAGGGAATAAAGGAATTTTGTAATTATGTGTTATGTGGATTATGTGGGAAAACAGCGTATATACGAGGTGACGAGTGTATATATAGCGTTAAGATATTTGTTTCCATGTTTCTTGTTATTTTATGATTTATCTTATTCCATGCCTTAATTGTTACATGCTTTATTTGACTTCTATACCGTAACTTTTGGTTGTCATTTAATTATTTTTATTAAATTGTTCGTTCCTTCCATAACTCCATGCTTATTTGCTACTTGCCTTTAATTGTTTTACTCGAACACCTTGATTGTTACATGTTTTGCTTGTCCTATTATTTTTGTAATAAGTTTTGCATTCTGTAATGACCCGACCAGTCATTTTGAGCTCTAGTCCTTTGGTGGTTTGAGTCCTTGAGTAGCTTCACTTCAAGTTTTATGACTTGTACGTATGGTCGAAATTGAATTTAGGGAAGTTCGGAGTTGTTTTGGAAGGAAAATTCTCAATTCAGAAGCTTTAAGTTGAAAGATTTGACTAAGGTTTGGCTTTTGAGTAAACCTCGGAATCGGGATTTAAAGGTTCCAATAGGTTTGAATAATAATTTCGGACTTGGGCATATGTCCGGGTTGAGTATTGGGTGGTCCGGGATCATTTCAGCGCTTATTATGGAAAGTTGGCATTTTGAAGGTTTTAGAATTTCTTAAGTTTTATTTGAAGTGGACTTTGGTGTTATCGATATTCATTTGCGGTTTCGAGCCTTAGAATAGCTTCGTATTGTGATTTATGACTTGTGTGTAAAGTTTGGCGTCATTCCAAAATGCTTAAGTGTAATTCGGACGCGTTCGTCGAAGTTTGAATGTTTGAAAGTGTAAAGAAAGGTTTCATTCATCAATTCATAGTTTTGATATTGTTTGGTCTGATTTGAGGCCTCGAGTAGGTTCGTGTCATGTTTTAAGACTTGTGGTGTGATTGGACGGGGTCTCTATGGCCTCGGGTGTGTTTCGCGATAGTTTCGGGTCATTTCTTCATGTTTTGTTGTTGCTATTGTTGGTTCTGGTGTTGTTCATCGCGAACACGTAGTGGTTATCACGTTCACGAAGAAGGACTTTTGAGTTGTGGGATTTGCTCATCGTGAATGCGACTCAGAGGTCGCGAACGGGAAGAAAGGCTGAGGCAACCTATGCGAAACCGACATGGAGGTCGCGAACGCGAAGAAGTCTTAGTGGCGACGAGGAATAAGCCTTCGCGAATGCGAGGGGAGAAGCGCGAACGCGAATGGAAGGGGCAGCTGGGCATTGCAAACGCGATCAGGTGGTCGCGAACACGATGAAGGACGGGCCTGGGTAGAATTGTTTTATATCTGGATTTTTGCTCATTTCACTCATTCCTCTCTTGCTTGAGCAATTTGGCGAAGCCATTTTCATAATCAATCTTGAGGTAAGAGATTTCTACACATTATGAGTTAAATACACAGTTTATATATGGATTTAAACATCGCAATTAGTAAAAATTGTGGGATTTTGGTAGAAAATTTAGAATTTGGTATTTTTGGATTTTTACCACGAAATTGGACATGAAATTAGGAATAAACTATATATTCTAGTTCGTAGTGTTATGGGTAATGATTATCTTAAAGAAGTTTTCGAATCCGGGCATGTGGGCTCGAGGGTTGACTTAGTTGACTTTTCGAGTGGAGTTGGGAATCATTATAAATTGTTAAAGTATACGCATTGGAGTATATTTTGATTGATTTGCACCTTGTTGACTAGTTTCGGATCGATGGGCATTGGTTTGAGGTGTTAGAGAGGCGTTGGAGCAGGTTATGGAACTTCGGAGCGAGATAAGTCTCATGTCTAACCTTGTGAGCAGGAAACTACCCCCTAGGTGATGTAATTGTTATGTGCTACTAGTTGTGGGTGTTGTGTACGCACGAGGTGACGAGGTTCGGAGCTAAAGCATGTTTATGTCGAGGTAGACTTAGGACTTTATCGTGTAATATTTAAATTATTTGAACTCATTCTGCTGGCTTAATTAATTATATTTATAATTGAAATTGATATATATATATAAATATTAGGCCGAGCCTTATCACCTCGAGTTGTTGGCAGATTATTTGAGAAACAGAAAAGGTTATATTCACTTTATATTCATGTGTTATATTGTAATCACGCGACTCGTAATTCGATAAGTTCCTTCATTTCTTGTGGAGCGGGCCGAACGCCTCGGCAGTAAAATAGATGCATCTATGGTTTGTGCTGGTCGACCCTCGACAGTTTATACATTATTCTGGATCGGGCCATACGACCATGGCATAATCATGCGTTATATCGCTAGCCGTCTAAATATCCACGAGATAATCCTTCCATTGATGCCTGGCATTTTATATGCTATTCTTTATCCCTTTGATACTGGAACTTGATAAATCTGAGTTGTTGAGATAGAATAACTAAGAAATTTACATCTTTAAAAGAAATTATTGGAAGATTATGTAACTTACAGTTTTACCCCATTATTGTTGTTGTGCTTCAAATCTGCTTATGATTTATCATATTGCTTTATTGAACCTCTAGTAAGTGTCGATGTCGACCCCTCATCACTACTTCTCCGGGGTTAGTCTAGATACTTACTAGATACATATTGAGTTACGTACTCATGCTACACTTCAAATCGGGTCAGATCGGGTGCTATGCGCTAAGATGATCATTGGTGGTCATCTTGGGCACAACCCGATCTGATAGGTCCAATTAGTGGTCAATTGGTGGTGGGATCGGGTTGCACCCGCAACGGATCGCTTACGTTATACTTGATATTGATAAAAGTTGTTGTGGTGGGATCGGGTTGCGCGCTGCAACGGATTATATGTGTTGTACTTCTTGTTGTTGTTGTGTTAGTTTTAGCATTTTTATATGAGATTACGAGGTTTGTTATTCTAGGATTTCTAATAGTGAGGTTTGAGTTCTTTTTCAATAATTAACTATTTTACTTTCATTTCCTATTTTCTTTCCCTATTGTTTTTATTATTACTACGTACAGGTTATTGTAAGTGACCCGTTTTAGTCTCGTCACTACTTCGTCGAGGTTAGGCTCGGCACTTACAGAGTACATAGGGTCGGTTGTACTCATACTACACTCTGCATTTCTAGTATAGATACCGGAGTTGGTCCCGACAACGTTCAGTGAGGTCGCCCTGATTTTACTACTAGCAGAGATTTGAGGTATAGTTGCACGACGTTCGCAGTACTGAAGTCCCCTTATATCTCATCTCAGCTGCTTATTTTGATTCAGACAGTTATAGTTTTATTCAGACTATTATTTGTAGTACTCTAGATGCTCGTGTATTCGTGACACCAGTTCTGGGATTGTAGTCAGATTTCGTCGTTTATTAGTTTATTCACTCCATTTTTGACTATTCAACTTTATTGTTTTCATTTGATTTGAATGGCTAAAAATGGTTAATAAGTACAGTTATGTTGGCTTGTATAACAAGTGAATTATTAGGTGCCATCACGGTCCCGAGGGTGGGAATTTCACGGTCAGGACAACGAACTAACCAAAATAGTTGTACCGATTGCTTAAATTTAAAATAGCTGACATACGTATTATTTATATATATAACTTATATATACCGGCTAAAAATATAAATAATGAAGGTCCTATGTAGTATTATTTTATGTTGACCTCTGCTCAGCATGGCTCGGCCCGTCTTGCAATAGCTTGAGCCATTTTAGATGGAGAATTGTGAAGATTGTTGTCCCGACCCAATTTTTCACTATAGGTCGTGATGGCACTGTAACAACCCGACTTGTCGTTTTGAGAATTAGCGTCCTGTTCAACAATTTAAAATCTTGAGCAACTTTATTATGCGTATTATAACGTACGTTTGCGACCGAGTTTGGTTTTCGGATGATTCAGGATTAAATTGAAAGAACAATTCATATTTTTGAAGCTTAAATAAAATAGTTGACCGGAGTTTGACTTTTGACCAAGCGACTCCGGAATGCAATTTCGATGATTCCAATAGCTTCATATGGTGATTTCGGAGTTAGGAGTGTGTACGGATATTTATTTTGAAGTCCATAATTAAATTTGGCATGAAATGGCGAAAATAAGAAATTGAAGGTTCGGAAGTTTGACAGGGAGTTGACTTTTTGATATCGGGGTCGGAATCCGATTATAGAAATTGGAATAAGTCATTTATGTCATTTATAACTTGTATGCAAAATTCGAGGTCACCCGCAAGTTTGTATGTAAGAGTAAAATCAGCAATTTGAAAACCTCAGAATAATTCTTAGCACGTTCGAGGACGAACGGTTTTTTAAGAGGTGGAGGATATAATGACCCGACTTGTCATTTTGAGAATTAGCATCTCGTTCAGCGGTTTAAGATCTTGAATAGATTTGTAATGCGTATTATAATGTACGTTTGCAGTCGAGTTTGCTTTTCGCATGATTCAGGATTAAATTGAAAGAATAATTCTTATTTTTTAAGCTTAAACAAAAAGAGTTGACCGGAGTTTGACTTTTGAGTAAACGACTCCGGAATGGAATTTCGATGATTCCAATAGCTTCGTATGTTGATTTCGGACTTAGGAATGTGTCTGGGTATTTATTTTGAAGTCCATAGTTGAATTTGGCTTGAAATGGCAAAAATAAGAAATTGAAGGTTTGGAAGTTTGACCGGGGAGTTGAATTTTTTATATCGGAATTAGAATCCAATTCTGAAAATTGGAAAAGGTCTGTTATGTCATTTATGATTTGTGTGCACAATTTGACGTCAACCGGACTTGATTTGATAGGTTTCGGCATCGAATGTAGAAGTTGGAATTTCTTAGTTTTATTAAGTTTGAATTGAGGTGCGATTCGTCGTTTCGATGTTGTTATATGTGATTTGAGGCCTCGAGTAGGTCCGTAATATGTTTTGGGACTTGTTGGTATGTTCGGATGGGGTCCCGAGGGGCTCGGGTGAGTTTCGGGGTGGTTTCAGACCGTTTCTAGGCCATTTGTAGTTGTTGTCTTTTGGCCACAGTGGTATGAATCGATCGTGGACAAACGGTCACGATCGCGAAGTGAAATTTTGTTGTTTGGACACTGTGAATCACGATCGCGGAAGCCTTTTCGCGATCGCGTAGAGGGAAATTCTGCTGCACTAATGTTACTTTGGAAGTTTATATTTCGCAATCTATAAGGAGTTTGGAGATGATCCAAAAATGAAAGTTGTAGATCTTTGTCTCTAGTATTCACTAAATCAAACCGTTTGGCATTTGAAGTTATGTACAAAAAGTTATGATGCATATACTATAGGCTATCTAGTAAGAGTTTGGAAATCGCGAAGAAGAAATTGATGTTGCACATGGCTGATTTTGGAATCTTATATCTCGAAATCTATAAAGAATTGGGAGATAAGAAAAACATGAAAGTTGTAGCCCTTGATGTCTAGTTTTCAAAAATAAAATAATTTTTCATTTGGAGCTTTGTACCAAAGGTTATGATAATTATACTAGAGGTTGTCTGGAAGATTTGGGGAGTTTGTGCTTCGCGATCGCGATTTGTTTTCCGCGATCCTGAAGAGCAAATTTTGAGCTGAAAAATTTTGTGCTTCGCGATCACAAAGATTTTCCGCTTTCGCAAAGAGTTAATGCCTGGACATAAGCTATATTTTGAGGTTTCGGCCATTTTAACATATTTGGAGCTATGGAGCTCGAATGGAAGCAATTTGTGAGGCGATATTCGGGAGATTTTCAAGGGAAACATCGGGGTAAGAGTTCTTAACTCAATTTTGGTTAAATTACCTGTTACAAACTAACATCCTAACCTGTCGTGATGGTGCCTATCGTGGTACTAGGCAAGCTGACATTTATGAAATAACTCCAACACTTAACAGAAAACAAATTTAAAACAGTTTAAATGATAACAACTTCTCATAAACAAGATAGAAAATCCGAATTACGATGCGAAAATTTCCAACATCGGGGTGTCACTGAGTACATGAGCATCTATACATCACCAGTTTGAAAAACACTGTCTAATATAGTCTTAAACTAATTACAATAAGAGGAAAAATAGGGAAGGAGAAACAAGGTTTGCGAAACGGAATTTATTTGAACGATTATATTGTTGGATCGGGTTGTACACCGCAACGGAATGTTTTTGAAAGATTATATTGTGAGATCGGGTTGCACGCCGCAACGGAATTTATTTTATGTTGACCTCTGCTCAGCATGGCTCGGCCCGTCTTGCAATAGCTTGAGCCATTTTAGATGGAGAATTGTGAAGATTGTTGTCCCGACCCAATTTTCCACTATATGTCGTGATGGCACTGTAACAACCTGACTTGTTGTTTTGAGAATTAGCGTCCTGTTCAACAATTTAAAATCTTGAGCAGCTTTATTATGCGTATTATAACGTACGTTTGCGGCCGAGTTTGGTTTTCGGATGATTCGGGAATAAATTGAAAGAACAATTCATATATTTGATGCTTAAACAAAATAGTTGACCGGAGTTTGACTTTTGACCAAGCGGCTCCGGAATGAAATTTCTATGATTCCAATAGCTTCATATGGTGATTGCGGAGTTAGGAGTGTGTACGGATATTTATTTTGAAGTCCATAGTTGAATTTGGCATGAAATGGCGAAAATAAGAAATTGAAGGTTCGGAAGTTTGACAGGGAGTTGACTTTTTGATATCGGGGTCGGAATCCGATTATAGAAATTGGAATAAGTCATTTATGTCATTTATGACTTGTATGCAAAATTCAAGGCCACCCGCAAGTTTATATGTAAGAGTAAAATCAGCAATTTGAAAACCTCAGAATAATTCTTAGCACGTTCGAGGACGAACGTTTGTTTAAGAGGTGGAGGATGTAACGACCCGACTTGTCATTTTGAGAATTAGCATCTCGTTCAGCAGTTTAAGATCTTGAATAGATTTGTAATGCGTATTATAATGTACGTGTGCAGTCGAGTTTGGTTTTCGTATGATTCAGGATTAAATTGAAAGAATAATTCTTATTTTTGAAGCTTAAACAAAAAGAGTTGACCGGAGTTTGATTTTTGAGTAAACGACTCCGGAATAGAATTTCGATGATTCCAATAGCTTCGTATGGTGATTTCAGACTTAGGAATGTGTCTGGGTATGTATTTTGAAGTCCATAGTTGAATTTGGCTTGAAATGGCAAATATAAGAAATTAAAGGTTTGGAAGTTTGAACGGGAAGTTGGATTTTTTATATCGGGGTTAGAATCCAATTCTGGAAATTGGAATAGGTCTGTTATGCCATTTATGATTTGTGTGCACAATTTGACGTCAACCGGACTTGATTTGATATGTTTCGGCATCGAATGTAGAAGTTGGAATTTCTTAGTTTCATTAAGTTTGAATTGAGGTGTGATTCGTCGTTTCGATGTTGTTATATGTGATTTGAGGCCTCGAGTAGGTCCGTAATATGTTTTGGGACTTGTTGGTATGTTCGGATGGGGTCCCGAGGGGCTCGGGTGAGTTTCGGGGTGGTTTCAGACCGTTGCTAGGCCATTTTTAGTTGTTGGCTTTTGGCCACAGTGGTATGAATCGATCGCGGACAAATGGTCGCGATCGCGAAGTGAAAGTTTGTTGTTTGGACACTGTGAATCACGATCGCGGAAGCCTTTTCGCGATCGCGTAGAGGGAAATTCTGCTGCACTAATGTGACTTTGGAAGTTTATGTTTCGCAATCTATAAGGAGTTTGGAGATGATCCAAAAATGAAAGTTGTAGATCTTTGTCTCTAGTATTCATTAAATCAAACTGTTTGGCATTTGAAGTTATGTACAAAAGGTTATGATGCATATACTATAGGCTGTCTGGTAAGAGTTTGGAAATCTCGAAGAAGAAATTGCTGTTGCACATGGCTGATTTTGGAATCTTATATCTCGAAATCTATAAGGAATTGGGAGATAAGCAAAACATGAAAGTTGTATCCCTTGATGTGTAGTTTTCAAAAATAAAATCATTTTTCATTTGGAGCTTTGTACCAAAGGTTATGATAATTATACTAGAGGTTGTCTGGAAGATTTGGGGAGTTTGTGCTTCGCGGTCGCGATTCGTTTTCCGCGATCCTGAAGAGCAAATTTAGAGCTGAAAAATTTTGTGCTTCGCGATCCCGAAGATTTTCGACGATCGCAAAGAGTAAATGCCTGGACATAAGCTATATTTTGAGGTTTCGTCCATTTTAACATATTTGGAGCTATGGAGCTCGAATTGAAGCAATTTGTGAGGCGATTTTCGGGAGATTTTGCAAGGGAAACATCGGGGTAAGATTTCTTAACTCAATTTTGGTTAAATTACATGTCACAAACTAACATCCTAACCTATCATGATGGCGCCTATCGTGGTACTAGGCAAGCTGACATTTATGAAATAACTCCAACACTTAACAGAAAACAGATTTAAAACAGTTTAAATGATAACAACTTCTCATAAACAAGATAGAAAATCCAAATTACGACGCCAAAATTTCCAACATCGGGGTGTCACTGAGTACATGAGCATCTATACATCACCAGTTTGAAAAACACTGTCTAATATAGTCTTAAACTAATTACAATAAGAGGAAAAATAGGGAAGGAGAAACAAGGTTTGCGAAACGGAATTTATTTGAAAGATTATATTGTTGGATCGGGTTGTACGCCGCAACGGAATTTATTTGAAAAATTATATTATGAGATCGGGTTGCTCGCCGCAACGGAATTTATTTTAAGTTTATATTGTTGAATCGGGTTGCATGCCGCAACAAAATTTAATTGAAGGATTATATTGTGGGAACGGGTTGCACGCCGCAACAAATGAACAAATATGAAATTATTGTGATATTAAGGTTAATTCCGATTGTGATTCTCATGATGTATTCCATGTTAGGATGTTATTGTGGTTTCTTAAATCACT
Source organism: Nicotiana otophora (assembly GCA_000715115.1). Taxonomy (NCBI): domain Eukaryota; kingdom Viridiplantae; phylum Streptophyta; class Magnoliopsida; order Solanales; family Solanaceae; genus Nicotiana; species Nicotiana otophora. Next base: position 35,570 of record AWOL01S0067238.1, read on the forward strand.
TCATTATATTTTGAACATAATTAATTAACCGTCAATATATTTAAAAAAATGGAATAATGCGGGCTTCTTGTGTGAGTCATGCATTCTATGTGGGATATTAAGTTGCTGAAAATTTAGCAGATATAAATGAAAGAATTGTCAAGTTGTTCCACTTGTGTGTCTTTCAAAAATAAAACTCAACTCTTATTCAAAGATCTACTAATTTAAATGATGATTATATTTTTACTTCTCATTATATTATTGTCGTGTAATTTATGTGAAAATTTGTTATTACTTTTTACTTTAATAAATCCCATATTTAGCTCGTTAAAATTTTGATTGAATGTCTTAATTTGTATAAGCGGAAATATTATATTGTATCTCATATATATTTCTAAACTAAACTCAATTGATATTCTATTTGCACAACCTATCCCCTATTTTATCTTACTTAAATTCTAAATTGGCTTAATAACTCATTTGACGCTTTACTATGTTCAAGATGGAATTGTGTTGAATCATGTTTAAATTATTTATCATTTCATGATAAGGACGAGAGTAAAAGCACGAAGAGTGATGCCGTGCCATTTTTATATTATTTGTACTCTACTGAGTTGTTTCTCAATTTCTTGATTGTTTGCTCGATGTCATCCGTGTTCTTATTATTTTCATTATTGATTTGTATTGGAAATTCTTCTATTATTGGTCTTACATTGATACTCTTTACTTGTCAGCTTCATGTAACATATGGTATAACTTTATATGTCTGGTAGGTGTCTTGACCTATCCTCGTCACTACTCTACCGAGGATCAGCTTGATACTTACTGGGTACCACTATGGTGTACTCATACTACGCTCATGCACATCTTTTTGTGCAGATCCAGGTACCCCAGAGTTATTGATATTCTTGTTAGTTGATCGAGCATTGTTGTGGAGACTGAAGGTATACATGATGTCGCATTCGCAGGCTTCGAAGTCACCTTCTGATATTTTCTCTACACTATTTGATTCTATTCTGGAAGAATTATAATTAGAGATTTTCTAGTAAACTCTGTAGAGCTTGTGACTTGTACTACCGGATTTGGGAATGTAGGAAATTTCCATTTCATATTTATTTCAGATGTTTGGTTGATTTATTATCATTTCGTCTGAACTGTTAAAAATGGCTAAAATTTATTCTAACATTGGCTTGCCTAACAAGTGAAATGTATACGCCATCACGGTCCCGGAGGTGGAACCGAGATTTTGATATCAGACTTAAGTAATTTTCGTATGGTTAGACTCGTGGTTGAATGTGTGTTCGGATTTTGTGACTTTTACCAAATTTAGAGATGTGGGCCCGGGGTTGAGGTTTGAGTTGATTGGAATTGATTCTTATAGCTTGAGTTGATACCGAATTGTTTGTAGCTAGATTCGAGGCATTAGGAGGCCGTTTCGAGAGGCAAGGGATTGTCGGAGTAAGGATTTGCACAGTTTAAGGTAAGTAGCACTTCTAAACTTAGTTCTAAGGGTATGAAACCCTGCATTACATTCTATGTGCTTGATGTTGAGGTAACGTGCATGCTAGGTGACGGGCGTGTGGGCGTGCACCGTAAAATTGTGATTTAGTTGTTTCCATGGAACTGTGTAGTCATTTTATCTGAACAATGTTGTTGTACTCTATGTGTTAGAGCGTTTGACCAGTGCTTCATGCTAGGAATCATGTTTAGGCTATATGTTGGTACTATTGGGACCCACAGTGGTTGTTTCTTGCTGTTGAGTTAATATTTTAATTGCAGTTATATACTCAATCGCATTCATAATTTCATATCATATCTCAGTATCTGTTATTATATATTATCACATCTCGTATCATTGATTAGGACTGCTTAGTATGAGCGTCGTATATAGCCTTATGGCTATATATATGTGAATCGGGTTGCACGCCGCAATCAGCCTTATGGCTATATATACGTGTATCAGGTTGCACGTCGCAACGAGCCCTGTTATATATATGTGGATCAGGTTGCACGACGCAACAAGCCTTATCGCTATATATAGTGTTGAGTGACTGAGTGTGGCGAGCGAGGATTGAGACGGGCAGATTAAGAGCTCTGAGAGTGTGAGTACTTGGGATTTCACTCTGTTGCATCTTTTACGGTATTCACCTTGGCATGTAGATATAGAGATGTCATATTCTTCTTATCAGTCATGCTTGGCCTATTTTACCTGTGTGGAACTTAATTGTTGAACCTGGAAGCATGTCTACTTTTCTGCACTGCTAAGTTCTATATTTTTACTATATTGTTTGAGCTCGTCACTGCTTTCAGACCACAGGTTAGACTTGTTACTTATTGAGTTGGTTGTACTCACGCTACACCATGTACTTCATGTGCAGATCCAAGTGTTTCAGGCCACAACGGTTGCTAATTCCTGGCGATTTATCAGCTCGGAGATCATTGAGATTGCTGCCTCCGCAAACCTTGACTCTCCTATTTTATCTTTTAGTCTTGTTTTACTACTCTACATTCCTAGGCATTGTTCCCTTTGTCAGTCTGTGTTAATATATAGATGCTCATGTACTCTATGACACCCAGATCCTTTGGGAGAATTTTGTATTGAGTTTCGATATTCATATCTAGTTTACGAGATTCTTAATTATTTAAACTTATTTCCGCGTATTTAGGCTTTAGCAATGTTGATATGTGTGAGATGTTGTCTTACTTAGTACCATGATAGGCGTCATCATGACAGGTCGAGCTTTGGGTCATGAAAACAAGAAAGGAAGGAGCTTATCGAATTACGAGTCAGGTGCTTACAATACAGGTATGGAGCATAGAGTAAATATAACCTCTACCATTCTCAAATAATTTTCCAACAACTGAAGGTGATAAGGCTCAACCTAATATATATAAATCAATTCAATCATAAATTTGATTAATTAAGCCAGCATGATGAGTTCAAATAATTAAAATATTACATTATAAAGTCCTAAGTATACCCGGACATAAAAATACTTTAGCTACGTACGGACTCTTGTCACCTCGTACGTACGTAGCATCTGCAACTATTATTACATAGTAATTACATCATCTAGGGGTAGTTTCCCCCTCACAAGGTTAGACAGGAGACTTACCTCGCTTTGAAGTTCCATAACGGACTCCAATGGCTCTCTAACTCTTCAATTCGAAACCACCCGATCCAAAACTAGTCAAACAATGTGAAAATCAATCAAAATATACTCGCGTACAATTTAACAATTTATAATAATTCTCAAGTCCGCTCAAAAAGTCAACAAAGTCAACCCATAGGGCCACGTGCCCAAATTCCAAAAATATTCGAAGATAAACATTATCCATAACACCACGAACTCAAATATATAATTTATTCCCAATTGCATGTCCAATTTCGTGGTCAAAATCCAAAAATACCAAATTCTAGGTCTTCAACAAAAAATCCCACATTTTCACTTAAATTCTTGAATTTACAAGCGTCAATTCGTATATTTAACCCACAACATGTAGAAATAACATACCTCGTGATTGATGATGAAAGTGGTGCTCCAAAATCGCTCCAAAGTTGGCTCCCATGGAAGAAAATGAGATGCAAATGAGCCAAAACGCGTACTTAACAAGCGTTATGCCCGCGATGTTCCGCACCTGCAGAACTCTTTATGCTTTTGCGGAAGCAACCTCGCAAGTGCGGCTTCCCTCAAGGTGCCAGCTTTCCTCTTATGTGGACATCCAATCGCAGATGAGAATATGCTTCTGCGGAAATCACTTGCATCTACGGACACCCTAGCACGAGCAGCACTTCGCACCTGCACGCCCATGACTACATCTGCAGCTCCGCAAGTGCGCTACAACACCCGCACCTGCAATCTTCCAGCCAAAGGCCGATCTCGCTTTGGAGCCCCTCCGCCCACAAGTGCGGTAAATGCCTCGCACCTGCGATTCCATCCAGCCTCACTCCCATCCGTTTTTGCGACCCCTGGGCCGGTTATGCATTCTCGCACCTGCGATCATAACCTCACAGGTGCGATCACAATAGAAGCCTTAAGGTTCAATAATTCCTTAAGTCCAAAATTCGATCTTATTCCACTCTGATTCGCACCTGATGCCCCCAGGACCACGTACAGCCATACCAACGCATCCGAAAACATGATACGAACTTCGCTGAACGTGTCTGAATTACACTTCAACATCCCTGAATGATGCCAAATTTTGCATGCAAGTTATGAATCACAATACGAACCTATTCCAAGGCTTGGAACTTCAAACGGACATCGATAACATCAAAATCCACTTCAAACCAAACATATGAAATTCTAAAACTTTTAAAATGTCAAATTTCCATAATAAGCGCTGAAATGTTCCCGGATCACCCGATACTTAACCCGAACACACGCCCAAGTCTGAAATCATCGAACCTACTGGAACCTTCAAATCCTGATGTCGAGGTCATTTACTCAAAAGTCAAACCTTAGTCAACACTTCCAACTTAAAGCTTCCGAATTTAGAATTTTCCTTCCGAAACAACTCTAAACTTCACGAAATTCAATTCCGACCACACATACAAGTCATAAAATATGAAGTGAAGCTACCCAAGGCCTCAACCTTCCAAACGACGTGTTAAAGCTCAAAACTACTGGTCGGATCGTTACATTCTCCCCACTTAAACATGCGTTTGTACACGAACTTGCCAATAACCGTTTCAAAGTTGTCCAAAATCACCATATAACAACTCGTGCACCTGCTTGTGCCACCACAACCTATGTGAGCATATTTTCTCGAGTCGTACTAAAGATCCTCCCTTTTTCCTTTCCCAACAAGGCTTAGAACCAAATTCCAACATCCGGAATTCTCCACGAGACCCGATTCTAACATACGAACACCACATCAATCACTATACATTGTACCAAAGCATGATCATGCTCCTCTGCTGAAATCGCACCATGCACCACATAAGTCGTTTGACCATAATAGCATCCTCCGACCACAATAGCTAACGTTTCATGAATCTGATGCCCGCAATACATTGCATAATGCATATAAGCTCGGTTCCAACTCTCGCAATACTGCCACGACGAAAGAGATGTGTAGAAAATCGTAACCACCTGTAAAAACAATAAATAATGGAGTCTGTCCACCTGACAAGAATCATTACCTCATTTTGAACTGAATAATGATATTTTCTCTTTAATATACCCTATAAATCCGGTCGCACTGATCTCCGGTCCATTAACCTTGTCTCACCCAGTACAAGCTGCTCGGGCAATAAGACACCTCAAACACCGACTAAAATCTCACATGACACCATCATGGCGCCAACAAGCTACAGCTCGAATATGACACATAAGGAAGAACGAACTCTAGCAAAGAACTACCCAGCCCGTGTAACGAATAAAGCGGCCAACAGATGCTATGAACCTTTCACAGAGACGAGAAACAAGACACACAAAACTAGTATAAGGGAACCATACGCAACCTCTCACTGTTGTGGTGTACAACCCGATCGAAATGTGACACTATTGCGGCATGCAACCCGATCCAAATATCACAATATTGTGACATGTAACCCAAACCAAGTATGGCATCGTTGCGGCACGTAACCCGATCCACACATCATTTTCGTGGCGGCATGCCACCCGATCCAACAATGTACCCATGGCGGCATGCCACTCGATCCACACATAACAATCAAGAAGAAAACACCCATCAAGTCGTAATGCTTATATTCACGAAATGTCCATCGGCCACAAGCATGACACGTGCATAATACAAACCTGGGGAGACGGATAGCGTCATACGCTACGAAAACCCAAGCACGACTAAGGTGCAATATACGACCTGCATCTCGAGAGCCATCTTGCTCATATAGCACCACAAGCTACATGGGATTTCAATCCACGTGCGAATAACCAAGCCATAAACAGGCTGGCTCACAACCCACACAGCATAACAGAGTATTACATAGAATAGCTGACGACAGGAATAACGTCCAACACTCCGAAGACTCCTCCATAAGCAATGATATGCCGAATGAACACATCTGACCTGAGGTATAGCACACCAACAGACATCATGCTAATTCCGATCATCTCATACTGAGCCAACAACTTTCAAGGATCCAAAATATCCCTATTCATGATACACATGAGCAGCCGTCCAATTCGAAACAAACTCCCACAGTCCTTAATCAAAAGAATAGAGCGCTTCTCAGGCATAAACTCTCACATTAGTGACAGTACCAGAATCTCCATACTAGGTTTAAACCTATAACAATCAACTGACTAACACGGCACGCTTGTACGATATCCTCGTGGGTTATACTCCCACGATCGTCCGAACCATGTAGCAAAGCGTACCCATCCATACCTTCAACAGTACAAATTATGTCAAGCGAATCAAGAATCCACAAATCAATACACAATGCCTCTTATGCAGGACATCGTTCCCAGGCAACACTAAGGTAATGCCAGCTTACACAGAACTTCTGAATCATTTCCCCCGCTCCTTCAAGCTTGGAACATTCTAATCTAAACTAAACCGTAACCTTGATCCTCAACCTCCAATTTCCATATCGCTCACTGCACCTATCCCACCGCTATGGGAGAGTACAAATATCCCATCATAACCCCTGATTTACTAGTAGAATAAACACTTTATTGGCTAGAAACCCTTCACTTAACTCAATCTAGAAGAACAATTGCAACACGCGGCCAATTTCCCTAATCACAGAAAATGTAACCTAAAGTCAAAATATAGACCACGATAACTCTTCCGGGATCCATTTACACATAACGAGGCCATCAGAGTCAAATACTTCCAAATCAATCAAATTACGGTGGTTGTCAAGCCCACGGGTACAGCCACAAATCGTCTACATATTATAACACACCGAAGGAACTAATCATTTCCACAATCATGCTGATTTGAACCATTACTAATTGACTCAACTTCTTCCCATATACTCTTGACTTGCCTCTGACATAGTAGATCTTTTCAAACACATAGCAGGCCTCAAACAACACTCATCTCAACTGACCTAAATTGCAAGACCACATCATCTCAATACCCATGAACCATCTCATACCCTCCTTATGCACACAACAACATCTCCAACGGGTACACCCATTCTTAAAGATCTTCCGATCCGAAGTTATTTTCTCCCATTTCTCCAATACTGCCATGCAGTCCCAATGATAACATAGAAAATTCCTCAAGTATTCTTCACACTGTGCTGCAAAATACCTATCTTCATCCACACAACAAACCAAAATCCTTAGACACCGCACTTATATCCTTGAACCCATTAGAACCTCTATCAAGAGTCACCCACCATGACCTGGTCCCGAGTATAATCAAACTCCAATGCTCTGTTAGCACATGTACACTCCCAAAGAACAATCGAGCGAATTATTTTCCTTGTACATCACATCTTCAAGAAGCATAAACTCCGAGTCTTCTCAAAACCTGCATATGAATCGATAAGGAAAAATATAGCACACATTCATCAAGTTCTTTGCTCGAATTACCCCTGATGTGTCCTTTTCTTAGTAACCAATGCACTGATAACCAGAAATCGCACAAGTAGACAACCACACAATCCAATCGTAGATAGTGGGCTCCCTCACTTAGCTTCAAGCTGCAATTACAAAATTTCATAATTTACAATGGCTCCTCCTCCTCGGTTACTATGATCTGACACCGTTAACCAGCCAAATTTCCCGAAATCTCTTGTTAAACTTTTCATAAAACATTCTGAATCAACATCCACAATCGTACATTCGACGTCCTGCTGGATAGTAAGTAGAACACTTCGTAGGAATTTCATCAAATCACGCAACTACTAACCTTCTCATAGGAGATAGCTCACCTGTGTAACCCCATATTGACATTTTCCAACAATATTGCCCTGATTACTGCCATCAAAAAATCAATTAATCCTCCTAAGCTCGCACTCGCCCTCACCAGTCGAAAACGCCCGTCTATTTCTATCAACATCAAACGAAGGTCCAGCGACACATCCAAAACATAAAGTCATATTACATCCCGAGCAAACTCTTTCCGTCATATTTAAACTCCCTTAGAACTGTAGCCACCATCCCAAATGAAATGCATAGGCTTAGTCATTATCCACCGTGATCCCAAATCGCTGTAAACATTCTCAAAACATATGGCTATCATACCACAGAATCCATACGCTACTCTACCACTCCCACTTTGGTTCAACCATCTCCTTATATAACTTGTCGGCCTATGTTGCTCGTACTTGACCTGATAGAAATTCAACCTCTGTGAGACACCTCATAACATGCCCTTCCTCATCCTTCGCTACCCAAATACTGGCTCAATTCACAATCTATTGTTGTAGCACCCAAACTAGTAAATTGCTACCCATTCTGAGCCTCCTTGAAGATCATCTTTCTCGAGCCATCAACATTAGAAACAATAATTCGACTATGAAGTCAACATACACCGCATATCTAATAACCACTACTTAGGAATCATTCTACAACACCTTACCCTTAAGGCAAATCAAAGGAGACCCTAACACCTATAGGTCTTAATGCGTTCCAACAAGGATGACGACACCATACCACAAATGAAAATTCTACCACGTTCGAAAATATCAAGTCTCGCTACTCCGTCAACCAAGGCCTGAACATCCCTAGTCCAATTGCTTATCCTCCCCTAAATTAAATGCCGAAACTCTAAACCATGAACCATGAAATCCTCTTGTCGAGCCATTCACTTCCTTGACACATAAATAAGCACACTACCAATACATCAACACTATGCGATAACCACTCATGATTATCATAATACACTGTGCATAGCCTCAAAACCATAGGCAATACTAGCACTGGGCTGAAACGATAGGGCACCCTTCCACAAGAAAACAATAATAGCCCGCTCGAATACGTAGGGAGAAATGTCCTGCACCATATCCGTAGTACCACTACAATTCCTCAATGACCCATTGATAATGAATGTTCAACATTATACAAGAATGAGTAGGAAGGAAATGAAGGCATAAGCTCCAATGGAACCAAACCGCACGATGAGGAATCAAGAAGGGAAGTTCTCCTAACAGCACTGTAGCCTCTCAAAGATACGTACAGACGTCTCTATATCGATCTGCAAGATTCTACTAGACTCTCTCATGACTTGTGATACCCAAGTGAACCTAGAGCTCTGATACCAAGCTGTCACGACCCAATTTCCCATTATAGGTCATGATGGCGCCCAACATCGCTGTTAGGCAAGCCAACTGTGAACTATCAATTCAATTATTCATTTTATTATTTTTAAAATCATTAGTCTTATTAAGTAAATAATTTCATGTGTTTAAAAATCATGAATACTTAAATACTAGCAAGATATAAAATGAAAGATGACAATATCAAGTCGAACCACAAACAACCACTAGAGTATCCCAAAATCCGGTGTCACAAGTGCATGAGCATATACTAAGGAGTACAATAATAATACAACATATGTCTAGAATATAACTCAGACATGATAGAATAAATAATACGATTGACACTCTGTGGGTTATGAAACGTAGTCTGAAGTTACAGATTACCATAAAGTCTCCTCAGCAGTTGTGCCTACGCGCCAATATGACCACCATATAAACATGTCAGATCCTGCACATTTAGTGCAGAAGTGCAGCACGAGTACGTAAATCAACGCGTACCCAGGAAGTATCTAGCCTAACACCGGAGAAGAAGTGACGAGGGGTCGACATTGACACTTACTAGAGGTCCAATAAAGCAATATGATGAATCATAAGCATATATGAAGCACAACAGTGATAATGGGGTAAAACTGTAAGTTACAAAATCTTCCAAAAAACATTTTTAAAGATATAAATTTCTCAGTTTGGTATTCTATCTCCACAACTTAGATGTTTCAAGTACCAGTATCAAATGGATAAGGAATACCATATAAAATGTCAGACATCAGCGGAAGGATAATCTCATGAATATTCGGATTGCTAGTGATATAACACATGATTATGCCGAGGTCATACGACCCGATCTAGAATAATATGTTAACTACTGAGGGTCAACCACCATGAACCATAGATGCATCTATTGTACTTCCAAGGCGTTCGGCCGACTCCATAAGAAAGGAAGCAACTTATCGAATTACGAGTCGCGTAATTACAATATAGGTACGAAGAATAGAGTGAATATAACCTCTACCATTCTCAAAAAAATTTCAATCATAAATTAGATTAATTAAGCCAGCAGGACGAGTTCAAATAATTCAAATATTACATGATAACGTCCTAAGTCTACTCGGACATAAACATGCTTTAGCTACATATGGACTCTCGTCACCCCGTGCGTATATAGCACCCACAACTATTAGCACATAATAATTACATTACCCAAGGGTAGTTTCCCCCTAACTCTTCAATTCAAAACCAACTGATCCCAAACTAGTCAAATAATGTGCAAATCAATCAAAATATACTCCAATGCATACAATTTAACAATTTATAATAATTCTCAACTCCCCTCGAAAAGTCAACAAAGTCAACCATCGGGCTCACATACCCGAATTTCAAAAGATTTCAAAGATAAATATTACCCATAGCACCGCGAAATCAAATAGATAATTTATTCCCAATTTCATGTCCAATTTCGTGATCAAATCCAAAAATACCAAATTATAGGTCTTCAACCAAAACTCCCATATTTTCACTTAAATTCTTGAATTTACAAGCCTAAATTGGTATATTTAACCCACAACATGGAGAGATCACATACCTCGTGATTGATGATGAAAGTGGTGCTCCAACATTGCTCCACAGTTGGCTCCCACAGAAGAAAATGAGATGAAAATGAGCCAAAACCCGTACATAACAAGCATTCTGCCCGACGATGTTCCGCACTTGCGGAACTCTTTATGCTTTTGCGACTCCACTTTTTTGGAAGCAACCTCGCAAGTGAGGCTTCCTCCAAGGTGCCAGCGTTTCGCTTATATGAACATCCAATCGAAGATGCGAATCCGCTTTTACGGAAATCAACCGCATTTGCGGACTCCCTAGCACAAGCAGCACAAGCATTTGCGCGCCCATGACCGCATCTGCGGCTCCGCAGGTGTGCTACAACACCTGCACCTGCGATCTTTCAGCAAAAGGCCAATCTCGCTTCTGCGTCCCTCCACTCACATCTGTGAGCCCGAAAGTGCGGTAAATGCCTCACACATGTGGTTCTAGCCAGCCTCACTCACACCTGTGATATGAAATGAGGGCATGAGGTGCTGGGAAAATATGATGATTTAAATTATGGGCACGAAGTGCCGTGAAAATATGAAAATGGGCTAAGACCCGTGTTTGCGAAAAATATAAAAATGGGTTGAGACCCGTATTTTTATGATTATGAAATGAGGTGTCACATGGTGACTTTTTAATCAAAAGAATTATATTCAAAATATTGATTTGGAAGGATATTATTTAAAAATAATTGTATGAAAGAAATGCTTTTGAAAGATACTTATTTGAGGAAATTATATTTGAAAAGATTTATTGAAAGAATTATATTTGAAAAATAATTATTTGAGAAAAACTACATTTGAAGGAGAGTTATTTAGAAGAATTATATGTGAAGGATATTTATTTGAAAAACTTGAAATTATTTGGGCGTACATGTATTTATGGTATTCTTTGGGCGTACATGTATTTATGGTATTTGAAATTAATTGTTGAGTGATATTTATGGTATTCTTGTTGTCTTGCTGCGCATATCATTGGTTGTTTTATCCTGCCCTTATTGCTATATGTTTCCTAGTATTTTGTATATTATATTACACAGGTTATTAGACTAGTGAGTGTCTTGAATGTACCTCGTCTCTACCCCATTGAGGTTAGTCTTGATACTTACTGGGTACCGACCGTGGCGTACTCATACTACACTTCTGCACATTTTTGTGTAAAGCCAGATATTGGAGATATCGGACTTGAGCAGAGTTAAAGTGTGATTGTAAGTATTCAAGGTAGAGCTGCTTGGCCGTCGAAGTCCGTTGGAGTCTTTTCATTTCATTGTACTGTTAATTTGTAATCAAACAGTACTATATATTCGGTCCTCGTGATCATTCCATGTATTCAGTTAGAGTTCGTGACTCAGTACTACCAGTCTCGGGAGGTTGTATATTCATATTTATTCCGCTGTTACTTTTGATTACTTATTTAATTCAAAATAAAATGGCTTCAAAATGTAATATAAATCGGCTTATCTAGTCTTAGAGACTAGGTGCCATCACGACGCCTGTGGTGGGATTTTGGGTCATGACAAGTTGGTATCAGAGCTCTAGGTTCATAGGTTCTATGAGTCACGAACGAGTTCAGTAGAGTCTTGCGGATCGGTACGGAGACGTGTGTACTTATCTTCGAGAGGCTACAGAGCTAGTAGGAAAAATTGTCACTTCTTTTATTCCTCATCGTGCGACATTTATTCAGCTTGAAGCATATATCTTATGTTCTTTTGCATCCACTCGTGTATGAAATTGTGCACTCGATATCAACTATGCGCCAACGGTTCGTGATACTATAGAGGGGTTATAAGAGAGCCAGGGTGCTCAATTATTATTACAACGTGTCGTCCAGATCGAGGATGTGGAAGTATTAAGAGATCATTCAGTTGTGCACATTGGGGTGCAGTAGGTTATGACATCTGGCCGATAAATATGATATTAAGAAGGTTTAATTAATTGCCTAATCATCACAATTGTGGCAGGGTCACGAGGTGGATGTAGATCTAAAATAACTGGTGGTATTAAAAACAATGTAGTTCGTATGGGATTTCTATTTAGCGAAAGGTACGTACGCAACCAAGGCACTGGGGGAAGCGAGTTTAACTGTCACGAGGATGACATACGCCAAATAAATGGCCTGAGATGTATTTATATGGTATTGAAAGGTTCTCCGAAACTTGTATATGATTAAGAGATGAAAGTTGTATAGGATGATGCTGGGACATGCGGTATTCCCGCTTCTTTAATAATTCTACAAACAATTTTAGAATACTCGGGGTGCTACGGTTAGTTCTTTTAATGCACCACCGGCGCGGGGTTCCTATGATGGTTATTCCAGTTGACCGGCAGAGACTCAGTATGAGCAGCCGAATCCGCAGATGGGTTGTTATCAGTGTGATTGTACTAGACACATCAAGAGGAATGTCCCAGACTTGGGAGAGACGGATTTCATCAGAATATTTAGGCTACAAGCTTTATTCCAGTTAATACTCCACGTGCACA
>AWOL01S0067240.1:1569-20173 GCA_000715115.1 Nicotiana otophora
CTGCGGGTCTTCATGAGATAGACCCACATATTGCCCTGTGGAATGAATCAGCTGTACTATGTACTGTTTGAGTTCAAAATGCCCCGTGATATCAGGCTTCATGATAGCCTGAGTCATATTAACAAGATTGGGCCTTGTGGCTTCTATCACCGGACGCTCCTCATTACCTGCCATCTCTATTGGCTGTGGTTGAACTACGATGTCCAACTCTCTTTCTATTCTCGTTCTAGCTTTGACTTCCCTTCTCACTCTATGAAGTGTTCGTTCAATTTCTAGATCAAAAGAAAGGAGGTTGTTTGCACTTCTACTCCTCCGCATTCAAGAGAAGATCCTGCGTTAACACAAACAAGGAAAACTAAGAATTAAAACTTGAACAAATAAGTAATAAAAGCTTAACTCAGTCAAGTAGCTAATTTCTAGGTCCCTGGCAACATCGCCAAAAACTTGTTGCGACCAAACACACTCATGCAAGTATACGTGGTCGCCAAGTAATATAGTAATGAGTAGAGTATCCTTCCCACGAAGACTTATGATTAACTTTTGACTAACTCAAACTCAAATAACTTATCGATTCAAGCAATTTCTCAAAAATAGATAATTTTCTAATTTACTACCTAAATCTATCAAGTAATGAAATACTAAAGATTAACCACAACACTTAAATGATTTCGAATAACAATCAATAGGAGATAATATTCCAGGGTCACGGGTTATCTAACAATCATGTTGCATTCTTAGCTTAAAATAACTAATTTATTTATCTGGATTGTTGATTGACAGGGTTGATAATACTCATAAATATCTGTCGAATTCTTACTCGCCTATTCAAGCTAACTTAATGCCTATATGTCTATGGAATTAAGATTAACAAGAATGCATTTACACTTCCTGTATTTCAACCGAGCAAGACAATTAGGTATATTTCTATCCTAATTGCGAATCCGTTCCCCGATGTCCGGGTTCAAGAACTTGCTCTATTTAATTCTATATGCAATCTAGAATTCCCACTTTCGAGTTCAACTCTAGATTCGTAGATAGTAATTCACTATTAGCTACTCAGCAAATTGATTAAAACAGAATTAAATAAACAACCCAATATGATAAAAGCAACTTTGTCAAATTAAACTTCAAACATCAACATTCATGTATCTCCCATGACCCTAGAATAATAGGGTTCTTAGCCACTCATGTTCATGCAATCATCAAATAATTCACAAGAGTGCATAAGAATCTATAATAGAAGGAACAATAAGAACTCAAGATGAATTCCGTGGTTCCCCAGCTTTGTCGTGGCTTTTTCCCCCTTCCCAATATGTTAGATGACCTAAAAGAGGCGTTTTTGGATTATATATTGCGTACAAAAGTCGTGGGCCAAAGTTCTCCTATTCCTAATCCGACTCAGCTTCAGGGATTGATGCTGGGGTGGATGTGTCGCATCCACCTCGTCCTCCACTTCTCAGCTTCGCATGCTAGGGTGGATGCGTCGCATCCACCCTTTGTTCCTTTATCTCAGCTTTGCCCGGGTGCGGATGCTAAAGCGGATGCTATGGGCTGACTCAACTGCTAAGGGTGCACGGAATCTGATGTTTTCTCTAGATTGGATGCGACGCATCCAACCCCTCTTCCTCTAGCTAGAGCACCTTTTCTTCATATGTTTGCACTTCAAACACCCTAAATCATCACACATAACTTAATAAGTCATAAGACCAATAAATAAACCATGTTGGGCATTTTAAAGATCAAATAACATCAAAATGCGGTTAAAACATGGGTACAATAACATTAACACATATCGAAATATGCCTAACATCACCTGTGCAGGATACAATTTCACCTCCTTCTCCAACAAATGTTGCATCTCCCTCTTCTCAAGAAATTTCAAATGAACAACTGCAAAGGACAAAGAGTATTCAAGAACTCTATGAGGACACAAAAGAAGTTACTAATTTTGATTTTTTATATTTTCTCTTTGATGATAGTGAACCAATGAACTTTGATGAAGCTGTTGAAGACAAAAGGTAAACACAAGCCATGCAGGAGGAGATCGAGTCAATAGAGAAGAACAACATTTGGGAGTTAACAACACTTTCCAAGGGTCATCGAGAAATTTGAGTTAAATGGGTATATAAGGCAAAGAAGAATGTTGATGGAGATGTGGAGAGATACAAGGCACGACTTGTGGCTAAAGGCTACAAGCAAAGGCAAGGCATTGACTATGAAGAAGTCTATACACCTGTTGCCCGCATGTAGATGAATCGTTTGCTTATCTCTTTGGCAGCGCAAATGAAATAGAAGATCCACCAACTAGATGTCAAGTCAGCGTTTTTGAATGGCTATCTAGAAGAAGAAGTCTATGTTGAACAACCATTGGGATTTGTGGTAAAAAACTATGAAGATAAAGTGTTGCGGTTGAAGAAAGATTTATATGGATTAAAGCAATCCCCACGAGCATGGAATGGTTGCATCGACAAGTATTTTCAAGACAATAGGTTTACTCGTTGTCTCCATGAATATGCTCTTTACCTTAAAGTATATATTAATGGAGATATCTTACTTGTTTGTCTTTATGTTGATGATCTTATTTCCACGGGTAGTAACCCATGTTTGTTTGAAGCTTTTAAGAAAGATATGTCTCGTGAGTTCGAGATGACAGATGTAGGGCGCATATCATACTAATTGGGTGTAGAAGTGAAGCAGATGGAGGATGTAATTTTCATCTCTCAAGAAAGATATACGAAGGATATCTTGAAGAAGTTCAACATGCTCGATTTCAAACTCGTGAACACACCGATGGAGAGTGGACAAAATTGTCCAAGTTTGATGAAGGAGAAAATGTTGATCCCACATTTTTCAAAAGTCGTGTGGGAAGTTTGAGGTACTTGACTTGTTACCAGATATACTCTTTGCAGTTGGAGTAGTAAGTCACTTCATGGAAGCTCCTACCTCCACCCATTTGAAAGTCACTAGAAGAATTCTTCGTTACCTAAAAGGTACGATCGACTTTGGGTTATTTTATTCTTCTTCTAATGATTTCAACCTTATGGTATTTTGTGATAGTGATTACGCGGGAGATATTGATAATAGAAAAAGCACAACCGGTTTTGTAGTTTTCTTGGGTGATTCCGTTACTTCTTGGAGTTCAAAGAAACAGTCCTTAGCTACTCTCTCGACTTGTGAAGCCGAATATGTAACAACAACATTATGTACCTGTCATGCTATTTGGCTAAGAAGATTATTGAAAGAGCTCAATTTTCCACAAATTGAAGCTACAGAGATTTATATTGATAACAAATCTGCACAGGCACTCGCCAAGAATCCGGTGTATCATGATCGAAGCAAGCATATAGATACAAGATATCACTTCATCAAAGAGTGCATTGCCAAGAAAGAAGCCAAACTCAAATATGTGAAGTCTCATGATCAGGCTGCAAATATCTTTACAAAGCCTCTTAAGTTTGAAGATTTTCAGAGATTGAGATCAAGTCTTGGAATGAAAAAGAATTATCAAAATTAAGGGAGAGATTTGTGGGACCCATAAATGAAACAAAGAAAACGATTGAAAAGTTGAAGAAGCAGGTGGGCGGCTGATTCAACAATTTGCAAATTGTTGAATGAGGAAATTTGATTGGATGAGAGGTTGGCAATTTTGCCTATAAATATAGATGCTTCCCTCTATGTTTAATATGCCAAAAACAAAGAGAAACTAAATAGAAAGAAAAGCAGCGAGAGTAATCCACAGATTGTTGTCTGTGAGATAAATAGTGAGTGGCAATATTATTGCAGTGAGGTGTTTTAAAGTAAAGAATTTTATTTCTTTCGAAGTTGTAGTAGTCTATTGAAACTACTAAGTTATAATATTATAGTGGTAATACTGCTCCGCTCGGGTATTGTATTTTACCCCGTAAAAAGATTTGGTGTTATTATTACTCTCTTGTATTATTATTATTTATCGTGGATATTATTCGTGGGAGGGATATATTTATTTTCCCAACAAGCATTGGGGTAAGTGTTTCTTATCCTATATTGATTATATTTCATGATTCCATACTTATTTACATCATGAATCCGTGAATTTATGGAAGAAACATCAAGAGTATTGCAAAATCTTCCAAAAACGAATATTTAAGATTTGGAGGTCGAGTTGTTATCGGAATTTATAAAATTGGTATGGGTGGACTCATAATTGAATGGGTTATCAGATTTTGTGAGTTTTGTTGGATTCTGAGATGTGAGCCCCACGAGCGATATTTGAGTTAAATTTTGGATTTTGTTGGAAAATTAGTATTTTCAAATGGAATTAATTCCTATAATTCGTATTCACTGAATTGAATTAATTTGGATAGATTTGAGCTATCCGGAGGTCAATTCAAGAGAGAAGACTATTTTGGACTATCGACATAACTTCAAAAAGGTAAGTGTCTTGCCAAACCTTGAGTGGGAAAATTACCCTTAGGCATCGAGTTTTATTTGCCATTAGTGAAATGTGAAAAACCGTGTATGCGAGGTGACGAGTACGTACTCGGGCTTATATGTGCAAAATTTATTGAGTTAAAGTCTTGGGCATATTGTGTAGTAAATTGAATAATTGTTGGTATATATTTAATCATCTGATTGCCATGCCTCAAATCACAATCATTGAACTTGTTTTTATATGACAATTTGATGTAATTATTACTTGTATAGTTATGTGGTTTCCGTGAGTTTGATGGTTTGATATTTCTTGGAATTTGATTTCATTATGAATTTTTCCTATGCAAATAATTAATTAAGCAAGCTTAAGAAGAAGTGTTAATATAATTATCTAAATTTGGATTAATGAAGGTGTGCCCTATGTTGATTATTTTACTATCTCTGTTGATTGTTTTTGAGGTTTTATATACATTATGTGGAGCGTTGGAATATTTGTTGTAAAATTAATTGATTTTGTTATATCCTTGAAATTTGTTGTGGCCATTTAGCAAATTGTGATATGAATTGATTTTGTTTATATTGACGTGATAATATTTCGTGTAAATTGTTGTGTTAATTGAGTTATCATTTTGAGGATATAAGGGTGGCATCTCACTGTTGATATTATATGGTCATAAGGGAGGTATATCACTGTTGTTATGTGTGTTGGAGTATTGTCTGGGCGGAGCGATAAGGGTGGCTATAAGAGTGATAAGGGTGGCTATTGATATTGTCAGGGCGGAGGGATAAGGGAAGCTATTATAGGAGTGATAAAGGTGGCTATAGGAGAGATAAGGGTGGCTATTGATATTGTCAGGGCGGAGGGATAAGGGAAGCTATTATAGGAGTGATAAAGGTGGCTATAGGAGAGATAAGGGTGGCTATTGTCAGGGATGATATGTGATGATGTGGGGTTGTTGCGTTGGAAATTTTTATGATGTTGTGATTTTCATTGTGTTTATTTTTATATATTGTGCAATTGGTCATGTTGTTGGTAAATTGTTAATAGTATGATTTATGTTGAAATTGGGGTCTATGGCCATTGCTAGGTGGATTATGATATGAAATGTGGGCACGAGGTGTCGTGAGTAAATAATGATGATATTGGCACGTGAATTGTCCGTGCAGTTGTGACATAAAATAAGGGAACGAAGTGCCGGGGATATATGATGATTTAATTATAGGCACGAAGTACCGTGAAAATATGAAAGTGGACTGAGACCCGTATTTATGAAAAATATAAAAATGGGCTGAGACCTGTACTTGTATAATTATGAAATGAAGTATCACATGATAACGTTTTAATTGAAAGAATTATATTCAACATATTTATTTGGAAGGATTTATATTCAAAAATGTTTATTTGAAAGAATTACATTCGGAAGGTATTTATTTGAAGAAATTATATTTGAGATAAATTTATTTAAAGGAAGTATATTTGAAAGATATTTATTCGAAGGAATTATATTTGAAAGAGGTTTATTCCGAAGAATTATATGTGAAAGATATTTATTTGAAATACTTGATTTAATTGGGTGTACTTATATTTTTAAATTGTTGAGCATTATTAATGGCGTTCTTGCTGCCCTTATTGTTATTTGTTTCATATTAATTTGTATATCTTATTGCACAGGCTGTTAGACTAGTGAGTGTCTTGACTGTACCTCGTCTCTACTCCACTGAGGTTACTCTTGATGCTTACTGGGTACCGACCATGGTGTACTCATACTACAACACTTCTGCACATTTTTGTGGAGAGCCAGGTATTGAAGCTACTGGACTCGGATAGAGTTAAAATGTGATCGCAAGAATTCAAGGTAAAGTTGCTTAGTCGTCGCAGTTCCTTGAAGTCTTTTCATTTTAGTGTATTATTAATTNACGAGTAAATAATGATGATATTGGCACGTGAATTTATCCGTGTAGTTGTGACATGAAATAAGGGAACGAAGTGCCGGGGATATATGATGATTTAATTATAGGCACGAAGTACCATAAAAATATGAAAGTGGACTGAGACCCGTATTTATAAAAAATATAAAAATGGGCTGAGACCTGTACTTGTATGATTATGAAATGAAGTGTCACATGATAACGTTTTAATTGAAAGAATTATATTCAACATATTTATTTGGAAGGATTTATATTCAAAAATATTTATTTGAAAGAATTACATTCGGAAGGTATTTATTTGAAGAAATTATATTTGAGATAAATTTATTTAAAGGAAGTATATTTGAAAGATATTTATTCGAAGGAATTATATTTGAAAGAGGTTTATTCCGAAGAATTATATGTGAAAGATATTTATTTGAAATACTTGATTTAATTGGGTGTACTTATATTTTTAAATTGTTGAGCATTATTAATGGCGTTCTTGCTGCCCTTATTGTTATTTGTTTCATATTAATTTGTATATCTTATTGCACAGGCTGTTAGACTAGTGAGTGTCTTGACTGTACCTCGTCTCTACTCCACTGAGGTTACTCTTGATGCTTACTGGGTACCGACCATGGTGTACTCATACTACAACACTTCTGCACATTTTTGTGGAGAGCCAGGTATTGAAGCTACTGGACTCGGATAGAGTTAAAATGTGATCGCAAGAATTCAAGATAAAGTTGCTTAGTCGTCGCAGTTCCTTGAAGTCTTTTCATTTTAGTGTACTATTAATTATTAATCAGACAATATTGAGTATTCGATCCTTGAGATCATTTCATGTATTCAATTAGAGTTCGTGACTCATTACTACCAGTCTTGGGAGGTTGTTATATTCATATTTCTTCCGTTGTTGGTTTTGATTATCTATCTAATTCAAATTCTATTTAAAAAATATATGGCTTCAAAATGTATTGGAAATCGGCTTACCTAGTCTTAGAGACTAGGTGCCATCACGACGCCTGTGGTGAGATTTTGGGTCGTGACAAGTTGGCATCAGAGCTCTAGGTTCATAGGTTCTATGAGTCACGGAAGAGTTTAGTAGAGTCTTGCGGATCAGTACGGAGATGTCTGTACTTATCTTCGAGACACTACAGAACTGCTAGGAAATTTTCACTTCTGTCATTCCTTATCGTGCGACATTTATTCAGCTAAGAGCATATATCTTATGTTTATTTGCATCCACTCGTGTATGAAATTGCGCACTCGGTATCAACGATGTGCCAACGGTTCGTGATACTACAGGGGGGTTATAAGAGAGCCAGGGTTGCTCAACCATTGTTATAACGTGTCGTCCAGATCGAGGACACATGAGTATTGAAAGATCATTCAGTTGTGCACATGGGGGTGCAACAGGTTCTGACATCTGGTTGATAAGTATGATCTTGAGAAGGTTTAATTAATTGCCTAATCGTCACAATCGTGGTAGGTTTATGAGGTGGATGTAGATCTGAAGATAGTTGGTGGTATTAGATACTATGTAGTTCGTATGGGATTTCTATTTAGCGAAGGGTACATACTAGCAGCCAAGGCATTGAAGGAAACGAGTCTAACTGTCACGAGGATGAAATGCGCCAAATAAATGGCTTGAGGTGTCTTATGACCAATGTCGTACGAGCGATAACGGTTAGTATTGTGGATCTTCGGAATATGTCCTATGGATTTGCGCCAAGTGAGAGGAGTCAACTATCAATGATTAGTTTGCGGGGTTATGTGTTAGATCAATTTTAGCGTGAGATGTATTTATGTGGTATTGAAAGGTTCTCCGAAACTTGTATCTGATTAAGAGTTAATATTTCTATGGGATAATGAAGAGACTTGTAATATTCCCGCTTCCTTAATAATTCTACATTTCAGTACCAGCGAGGTCACAGAAACAATTTCAGAATACTCGGGGTACTACAGTATGTTCTTTTAATGCACCACCGGCACGGGGTTCCTATAATGGTTGTTCCAGTTATCCGGCAGAGACTTAGTATGAGCACCTGAACCCGCAAAGGGGTTGTTATCAATGTGATTGTACTAGGCAATTCATGATAGAATGTCCGAGATTTGGGAGAGACAAATTTCATCAGAATACTTAGGCTACAAGCTTTATTCCAGTTAATCCTCCACGTGCACAACCAGGTATGGGTGTAGGACAGGGGGTAGAGGGCGCCCAAGAGGGGGAGGCCCGACCCATTGATATAATTGCTATGACTTAGTTGAGGCAAATACACCAGATTGTGTCGTACATACATGATTTAATTTATAACAAAAGGAACATTATTCTTATTGTGATTCAATTCTGACGTCCTATCATGTTCCATATAGGGCGAGTTTGTGATTTGTACACCACTCACGCGTTTACCCCTATTGGGATATTTGATGATGTTAGACCGTGTCTATCATTTTTATTTTGTTCACTATTGAGGGATATAAGTCCAAAAATGACTTTCTATTACTCACTATATTGGGTTTTGATGTGGTTTCGGAATAATTGATTTCAATTTTATGAATTATATGCCCTATTGGTATAGGGGGTTCATTATGTGTTGTGAAAACTGTTTACAGAATTTATTATAAAGAAGAAAGAAAGGGAATGGAAAATTTCAGTTGGCACAATGTGAAAAATACCTGTGATTCAGAGATGACTACGAGATCCTCACATTTTTATATGATGTAAAATATTTAAATTGGGCTACAAGTTGTGGTGGAAGTTATATAAGGACGCGGTCCTTGTGGTGAAAAATTTATGAGTTTAAATTCTCCCTTTGTAAAATTAAATTTGAAGTATAGTATTAATGGGGAGTCATGCCTGTTAGGCTTATTTGATAATTCTTTTATATGTTTCTATACATATTTAGCCATATTCGTGTTGTAAATATTGTGTTTTAGCCTATAAGGTGAGTACCCAGGTGTAGTTAAATGTGACTCGTTGATTCGGATAAATAGTTATGAGGTCTTCATGCCTCGCGTGTTGCTGTCAGTGTTGCGAAAATTGGAAATGAGATTGTAGTTAATATGAGACTAATTGAGGATGCTGGAATTAATTATAAACATCTATTATGACAAGAGATGTGGTTATGGGCATACGTATAATATGTGTGTAGGCACGAAATTGCTATAGCCGGTTGAGACCAACACAATGTGTTAATATGATAACCATGCCTTCTGAAATTGATTGGAGTGTAAGAAATTGGCTTTAAAGTTATAAATATGGATTAAATAAATAATCTCAACTGAGATGGTGTTGTCGGACCCATACTAAATTGCGGTGACGTGGAATCACCCGCGAGTATGTATGTAATAATACACTCAGTAATTTAAAGTCCTAAGAATAATTCTTGGCACGTTCGAGAACGAACGTATGTTTTAAGAGGGGGAGGATGTAACGACCCGACTTATCATTTTAAGAATTTACACCTCGTTCAGCTACTAAAGGTTTCGAGAAGCTTCGTAATATGTATTAGGACCCGCGTGTGTGGTCGAGTTTGGTTTTCGGAAGATTCGAAATTAAATTTAAAGAAAACTTCTCATTTTAAAACTTAAATGGAAAGAGTTGACCGGAGAGTTGAACTTTGAGCAAACGACCTCGGAATGGAATTTTGATGATGTCAATAGCTTCGTATGGTAATTTTGGAATTAGGCGTATGTCCGGATTTGGATTTGAAAGTCCGTAGGATAATTCGGTGCATTTTGGCGAAAGTTGGAAAATAGAAGACTTTTGAAAAGAATGACCGAGAGTTGACTTTTTGATATTAGGGTCGGAATACGATTCTAAAAATTGGAATAACTCCATTATTTCATTTATGACTCGTGTGCAAAATTTGAAGTCATTCCAGATTGATTTGATACGTTTCGGCGCAAAATATAGAAGTTGGAAGATTTGAAAACTTATAATTCGATTCGATGCGCGATTCGTAATGTCGGTGTTGTTTGACATTGTATGAATCCTCGACTAAGTTCGTATTATATTTTGGGACATGTTGGTATAATTAGTTAAAGTCCCGACGGCCTCGGGTGGATTTCGGAAGGTAAACGGAATGGATTTCGGACAAAGAGGGTTGCTGGAAATTTCTGATGCAGAGCTGTTCGCCAAAACTTTCTGGTGCGTGGAGCCATCTTTGGAAGCTTATATCTCGCAATCTATAAGGAATCTGAAAATGTTTAAAATGCCAAAGTTTCAGTCCTTTGATTTTAGTTTACAGAATGTTAAACCATTCATCATTTGGACATTCGTACAGAAAGTTATGATGGATTGAACGAAGGCTGGTAGCGCAGTTTTGCCAGAAATTTCTAATGTGTGGAGCCGACTTTGGAAGCTTATATCTCGTAATTCATATGGAATCAGAAAAGTATCAAAACATGAAAGTTGTAGTCTTTTGATTCTAGTTTCCATAAAGTTAAATGATTCATCATTTGGACATTTGTACAGAAAATTATGATTGATTGAATGAAGGATGGTGCAAGCAAATTCTAGTGTGGACCTTTAGTGACGGAAAATAGACTTTTAGTGACGGATGGGAAGAAACTTAAGGACATAAATGGTCATTCCTTCATTTCGTTTTGGATTTTTGGAGCATGGTTCTTGGGTGCCTTTTGGGCGATTTTCAAGGGAAAACATTGGGGTAAGTGTTCCTTATCCTAGATTGATTATATTTCATAATTTCATACTCATTTACATCATGAATCCGTGAATCTAAGAAAGAAAACTCAAGATTTTTGCAAAATCTTCCAAAAATAAAAATTAAAGATTTGGAGGTCGAGTTGTTATCGAAATTTGATAAACTTGGTATGGATGGAATCTTATTGAATGGGTTGTCGGGTTTTGTGTGTTTCGTTAGATTCTGAGACGTGGTCCCCACAGGCGATTTTTGAGCTAAATTTCGAATTTTGTTGGAAAATTAGTATTTTCATATGGAATTAATTCCTATAATTAGTATTCATTGAATTGAATTAATTTGGATAGATTAGAGCTGTCGGGAGGTCAATTCAAGTGAGAAGGCTATTTTGGAATATCAGCGTAACTTCAAAAAGGTAAGTATATTGCCAAACCTCGAGTGGGGGAATTACCCCTTAGGCATCAAGTCTTATGTGCCATTTGTGAAATGTGAAAAGCCGTGTACGCGAGGTAACGAGTACGTACTCGGGCTTATATGTGTAAAATTTATTGAGTTAAAGTCTTGGGCATATTGTGTAGTAAATTGGATAATTGTTAGTATATATTTAATCATCTGATTGCCATGCCTCAAATCACAATTATTGAACTTGTTTTTATATGACAATTCGATGTAATTATTACTTGTATAGTTATGTGATTTCAGTGTGTTTGATGGTTTGATATTTCTTAGAATTTGATTTCATTATGAATTTTCCCTATGCAAATAATAAATTAAGCAAGCTTAAGAAGAAGTGTTAATATAATTATGTAAATTTGGATTAATGAAGGTGTGTCCTATGTTGATTATTTTACTATCTCTGTTGATTGTTTTTGAGGTTTTATATACATTGTGTAGAGCGTTGGGATATTTGTTGTGAAATTAATTGATTTTATTATATCCTTGGAATTTGTTGTGGCCATTGGACAAATTGTGATATGAATTGATTTTTTTTACATTGCCGTGATAATATTCGGTGTAAATTATTGTGTTAATTGAGTTATAATTTTGAGGATATAATGGTAGCATTTCACTGTTGATATTATGTGGGCATAAGGGAGGTATTTCACTGTTGTTATATGTGTTGGGGTATTGTCTGGGAGGAGCGATAAGGGTGGCTATATGAGTGATAAGGATGGATGCATGAGCGATAAGGGTGGCTATTGATATTGTTAGTGCAGAGGGATAAGGGAGGCTATTATAGGAGTGATAAGGGTGGTTATAGGAGAGATAACGATGGCTATTGTTAGGGATGATATGTAATGATGTGGGGTTGTTGTGTTGACAATTTTTATGATATGTTGTGATTTTTATTGTATTTATTTTTATATCTTGTGCAATTGGTCTTGTTGTTGGTAACTTCGTAATAGTCGGATTTATGTTGAAATTTGTGTATGTGGCCATTGCCAGGCGGATTATGATATGAAATGTGGGTATGAGGTACCATGAGTAAATAATGATGATATTGGCACGTGAATTGTCCGTGCAGTTGTGACATGAAATAAAGGCACGGGGTGCCGGGGAAATATGATGATTTAATTATAGGCACGAAATGCCGTGAAAATATGAAAGTGGGCTGAGACCCGTGTTTATGAAAAATATGAAAATGAACTGAGACCCGTATTTATATGATTATGAAATGAAGTGTCACATGGTGACTTTTTAATTGAAAGAATTTTTTGAAAATATTTATTTGGAAGGATTTGTAATAAAAAGATTTATTTGAAAGAATTACATTCGAAAGGTATTTATTTGAAGAAATTATATCTGAGAGAAATTTATTTAAAGGAAGTATATTTGAAAGATATTTATATGAAGTAATTATATTTGAAAGAGATTTATTCAGAAGAATTATATGTGAAAGATATTTATTTGAAATACTTGATTTAATTGGGTGTACTTATATTTATAAATTATTGAGCTTTATTAATGGTGTTCTTGTTGCCCTTATTGTTATTTGTTTCATATTATTTTGTATATCTTATTGCACATGCTATTAGACTAGTAAGTGTCTTGACTGTATCTCGTCTCTACTCCACTAAGGTTAGTCTTGATACTTATTGGGTACCGACCGTAGTGTACTCATACTACACTTCTGCACATTTTTAGATTCTATTTAAAAAAATGGCTTCGAAATATAATGAAAATCGGCTTACCTAGTCTTAGAGACTAGGTGCCATCACGACGCCTGTGGTGGGATTTTGGGTCGTGACAAGTTGATACTAGAGCTCTAGGTTCATAGGTTCTATGAGTCACATATGAGTTTAGTAGAGTCTTGCGGATTGGTATAGAGACATTTGTACTTATGTTCGAGAGGCTACAGAACTGTTAAATTTTTTATTTTTTTTCATTCCTTATCGTGCGACATTTATCCAGCTTGAAGCATATATCTTATGTTCTTTTGCATCCACCCGTGTATGAAATTGCGCACTCAGTATCAACTATGCGCCAACGATTCGTGATACTACAGAGGGGTTATAAGAGAGCCAGGGTTGCTCAACTATTGTTATAACGTGTCCTCCAGATCGAGGACGCAAGAGTATTGAAAGATTATTCAGTTGTGCACATGGGGGTGCAATAAGTTCCGGCATCTGGTTGATAAGTATGATCTTGAGAAGGTTTAATTAATTGCCTAATCGTCACAATCGTGGTAGGTTCACGAGGTGGATGTAGATCTGAAGATAGTTAGTAGTATTAGAGACTATGTAGTTCGTATAGGATTTCTATTTAGCGAAGGGTACATACTAGCAACCAAGGCACTGGAGGAAGAGAGTTTAACTATCACGAGGATGACATGCGCCAAATAAATGGCTTGAGGTGTCTTATGACCGATGTCGTACGAGCGATGAAGGTTAGTATTGTGGATTATCAGAATGTGACCTATGGCTTTGCGCCAAGTGAAGAGAGTCAACTATCAACGATTAGATTGCAGGGTCATGTGCTATATAAATTTTAGCTTGAGATGTATTTATGTGGTATTGAAAGGTTCTCCGAAACTTGTATATGATTAAGAGTCAAGATTTCTATGGGATAATGATGGGACTTGTAGTATTCCCGCTTCCTTAATAATTCTAAAATTTCAGTACCAACGGAGTCACAGAAACAATTTTAGAATACTCGGGGTGCTACAGTAAGTTCTTTTAATGCACCACCGGCACAAGGTTCTTATAATGGTTGTTCCAGCTATCCGGCACAGACTCAGTATGAGCAGCCAAACCCGCAAATAGGTTGTTATCAGTGTGATTGTACTAGGCAATTCACGAGAGAATGTCCTAGACTTGGGAGAGACAGATTTCATCAGAATACTTAGGCTACAAGCTTTATTCCAGTTAATACTCCACGTGCACAACCAGTTATAGGTGTAGGAGATGGGGGTAGAGGGCGCCTAAGAGGGGGAGGCCCGGTCCATTGATGTAATTGCTATGACTTGGTTGAGGCAAATACACAAGATGGTGTCGTGCATACATGATTTAATTTATAATAAAATTGTGACTTGGAGTTGAAATATATTTCTTAGTAGCAGGATTCCATAGGATGACTTCTGGTGAAGTGTATATATTATTCATCAAACACATTAAACCATTATAAGAAAATATTTCAATCTTTAGACACCAACTTCTTTTAAAAAAGAATTTTTTGACTTTTACCCCCAAAAATGGGACAAACGCATGGGGTAATGTATTTGATTGCGGAAGCAAAGTCTCAGGCTTCTTGTCCTACCTAAAGACCTACAACCCGATAGCCCTAGCCATCAATGGTATGGTTCCAAAATCAAAAGCACCTCACGCTGATTTGCTCATACGTAAATCAAATGTATTAGTGTAAATATTTGGTAGTAATAGATCCTTTCCAAATATATTGGGTCATCAATGTCTCCTTCCAGCAATGCAAACAAATGCAAAATCTTCCATATTAATTAGAGAACATGATCAAATTTATATATAACATTGCCATTCCAAGCAAGAAAAAACATCCCAACATCTCTTGTCAAAACTAGCACATATCCCACTCGATCATGAAAACTAGAACATGATCAAGTTTGCATATCTGTTGCATCCAAGGAAGAATGAAAATGACAAGGAAGTTAGTTTTCATCACTCACCTTCTTCATCAGACCCTTCTTCCTTTTCTTGTATGTTGCTTTTCTTGCCGAGTCATTAACTATGAAAGCTAACTCGGCAGAAAAGCAACATTCAAGAAAATGAGATTTAAGGGTAATTAGGTACTACGATGTATGTCTTCCTTTAGTTTTGGAAGCAAACAATGACGAAGACACAAATGTTAGACAGGTTTGTACATCTTAGTGGTTGCAAAATTTTTCAGTCACAACTTGCATTTGCTATTTGTGCTTAGTGCTTACATTGATGTTTTGTTCAGAATGTTCTTTATGGACTTGGCCTTTGGGCGGAATATGGTCTGTCTTTTTTCAAACCTTTTGTTGGATATCGAGATTCTTTTCATCATGGAGAAGGAAATAAGAATCCTTTCGTTACGCATTTAAAAGATCGTGAACCTGAAAATGAAAGTACATACAATAATGGTGTTTCTGCACTTGGTAAGATATATCAGTTTCATGGTGAAGGTATCGACTCAACCCAGGTATATGTCCTTTTTTGTGTTATGCATTCTTATTTTTTATTCTCTTGTTTTTGTGTTGTTTCTCCTAACTCTTAGATACCCCCAACTAATTCCTTCTTCTAGTAATAACATGCGAAAAAGGAAGATATCACGTATTTTGTTTGCTTACATGTATTCTGAGATTCTATCTCCTTTCTTAGATGATACATTCGTACACAGATTTCTAAGATTGTTTGTCCTTCCAACTATAAACTACAGTTGAAGGTAGCTCTGACAGTAGAAAAGGAACTTTAGACACTTTCATATGTTAAGAAAATTAATTGCAAATATTTGCTTCATGTGATTAGTGTGTTGTTTGTTAATACCTTTTGATAAGGTTTTGTTTCATTGTGAATGTGCTAATCCATTAAATTTTGGTAAAACATAATATTCTGGTCTGTATAGACGAAATGATGCTCCTCCAATGTAATTTCCCATAATTCTTACTCCAACTCATTTGGTAGGTTATTCCACCTTGGTTGAATTGCGTGCCTATAAAAGCTGATTT
Organism: Nicotiana otophora; assembly: GCA_000715115.1. Classification (NCBI taxonomy): domain Eukaryota; kingdom Viridiplantae; phylum Streptophyta; class Magnoliopsida; order Solanales; family Solanaceae; genus Nicotiana; species Nicotiana otophora. The sequence goes on from AWOL01S0067240.1 coordinate 17,719, forward strand.
GGTTGAAGCCGAACTTGTTCACGAACTAGTTATGTTCAATGGTCGAAAGGTACTGGATTCTTTTGGTCTAGTTTTATCCTCATTTACTCTTACTTTACTATTTCAAGTCTTGGTTTTGTTACTTCAACAATATTGGTCAATTGCTTTTTGTGGTTGTTTTTCATTACTTTATAGTATTCCTGCATCATTATGATTTATCAAACTTCTTTACCTTGTTGTATAACCAAAAATGAGAACATTACAAATGGAAACATATGATTAGAAACGTCTTCCCCAGATAAACTTGTTTGTTTGCCAGACAGAATGTTTGAAGTAGCATATTAATAGTGTAGTAACTAGTTCAAGTTAAGGATAGTGCAGCTACAATAGTTTGGATATACTCTGGTATAACAAAAATTCAATAGGTGGGTGAAACCATTTAATACAGATGATAATTGACTTCTCTGACGCCGCGATCCAACTTGACAAAAGCATCTTGCTGGTATTTGTTACTGTGTTTTCAGTAAGCAGATTAAACATTAACATGAAATTTTCTAAACTCTAATATGTGTCTCATGTATTAATGCCTTTTTAGTCTTCTAACGTTACCGAATTTTCTCACTTGCAGGTCAGACAGAGAGCTTCTAGGTCCCAACTATCAGTACCTTACAAAAGTTGTTTAAGTTTTTGCAGAGGTCAGTTTTAAATCAAACTATTAGATGCTAGATTGAGTTGTTCATTTTTATAGATATAAAGATTTTGCAACTGTGATTCTTTTACTTATTATTTGTAAGCAAAGTACTAAAACCTTATGAAATTTGAAGAATTACATTTGTCTGTATTTTTGTTTGTGCCTTTGTTTTCAAAGTCTCAATTCAACTAACAGGTCACTAGCTGACAATATCTGATAAAACATAAGGTACGAGTTAATTTATTTAAGTAGAGTAAAAACAAGTCCAATTATGTAGCAATAACACTGTTCCAGGATCTAAAGTTAAATAACATCCTCATGTTTCTTTCCCCTTTGCTTTTAATTTTGTGTAGATAGTTGATTGATATGTGGATATGACTGTCTCATTATATTGTTGAATGTAACCTTTTATGTATATGTAAACATTTGATATTTAACTGTTACTTCTTCTGTAGGTTCTATGTTCTGAAAAGGAACTTGCTTCAGAAGGAACTGCAAATCGCATGATTAATGTATTGAGACATCCTAAGCAAACACTATCACCAGCCACTATGGAATCAACATGGTCATATCTTTTGCCTCAACAGGAGATGGAATTGAAATCCATTCTATCAGTTGAAGAAGATGCTATCTTTTAACCAATTCTATTCTGAAAATATTTGTTGGATCATAACATTTTGACGGTCAATATTCCTCCAATGTAATTTTCCTCGTGATTCATATTTTGTGTCCTTTGGTAGGTTATTCCAGCTTGGTTGAGTTTCCTGCCTATAAAAACTGACTTGAGAAGCTAAACTTGTTCATAAAAAGCTGTGTACTGGATTGGTTTGGTCTAGTGTTTATCCTCATTTACTGTTTCAAGTCTTGATTCTGTTACTTTAGTATTGGTCATCAAAGATGCTTACAGGTGTATAGCATTCCTAGTAATTGAACTAATCTAATTATTTATTTGGTTTTGCCGGTCAATTGGTTGGCACACTTGCTTTTGGCAATTGATTTTCATTACTTCATTACGTTGTTGTAAACCCAAAAAAGAGAACAACACAAATGTGGATTCCACATCAAAATAAGCTACCTTTCGTGCTTATGAAAAGAGACATGACCAGAAAGCAGTGACAAGAGGTCAGTTGATTGACTGAGCACATTGAACATTAACATCGTGTTGGAATATCGTGTTGCCTCATAATCATGGAGGAGTTCGTTATTTCTGCTTTTGTTGTACCATTCAGATCTTCATTCTTATGGGTACTTGGTGAGATTTAGCATATGCGGATTTGCGAAAGTGTTAGTGAGGTCATTAAATGTAAGAGTTAGTGAAATGTTTTTCATTCATTTGGGGATTTCTTGTATTTATTTGTGTGCTTGTTTTGAATCTTAATTGATTGAGGCAATGTGACAAGGCTACAATATTGAGCTCTACTTGGAAAACCTGATCTTGAAGGCTTGCACCATATTTTCCGTCTTTTTGTTTTTCAAGTAATTAATCTATTAGCTTGTGTTAGTTTTGGGGATCACAATCACATAGTCAAGTATAATTGAATGCCAAATGTATTCAGTAAAACAACATAGGCACCAAATTTGAAATAAGACAACAAATCAAGAACGGATATAATGCTATTTTTCCATTTAAATGATTAGCAATATGCATAATATAATAATGAGGGAAAACTAGAAGTAAAATGGTCAATTTGCTGTCCAAATCATACCTTGAAGGTATACTAAAGGAAAAGACACAAAAGACATAAAACGCGCCTAATATGAAATAAGGTAGAGAGAGTATGCCTG
>AWOL01S0067247.1:0-12787 GCA_000715115.1 Nicotiana otophora
CCCCCGATGTACCAACAACCGAGCAACCCACCTCATTATTCTTTCTATGGTGCAAGTTCTTCAAATAATGAGATGGGGCATATTGAAAGTATGTTCAAGCAAATGATGGAAAATAATGCCGATTCGGATGCCCAACTTGCCTCACACAATACATCAATCCGCAACCTAGAAGTTAAAATGGGGCAAATCTCTCAAGCTCTAAATTCTCATCCTAAGGGGGCGCTACCAAGTGACACAATGGTAAACCCAAAGGGTGGTAACAATACGGGGCATGCCATAGCGGTTATCATAAGAAGTGGAAGAGGTAGGAATGCACCCACCTCATGTGGAAGGCAACTTGTTGATGATGATCAAGTGATGCAAGAAGAAGAGGCCCTGAACAATGATGTGCAACCTAATGAGGAAGTTCGGATTGATATTGATGATAGTGGGGAAAAGACTCAAGGGGAGGTGAACCCGTCTAGTAAACACATTATTGACATACCCGAGTCGGTAGTGCAAAAGGCTAAGGCACCATTGCCTAAACCTCCACCTCCATACACTCAAAGACTTGCCAAGAAAAATGGTGAGAATCAATTCAAGAAGTTCATTCAAATAATGAAGAGTCTTTCAATCAATGTGCCATTGGTCAAAGTTTTGGAACAAATGCCCGGTTATGCAAAGTTTATGAAGGATCTTGTGATAAAGAAGCGGTTAGTGAATTTTGAGACCATCAAAGTCACTCATCAAGTGAGTGAAATTGTGCATTCAATGGCTCCTAAGTTGGAGGATCCGGTGCTTTCACGATTTCTTGTACAATTGGAAGTGCCGAGTTTGCTAAAACTCTTTGTGATCTTGGGACAAATATCAATTTGATGCCCTATTCGATTTTCAAGACTTTGGGAATTGGGCAACCAAGACCCACCTCTATGAGATTGTAAATGGCTGATTGTACCATGAAAAAGTCGTTGGGTGTGATCGAAGATGTTTTGGTTCGTATTGATAAATTTATTCTTCCAACGGATATTTTCATTCTAGATTGTGAAGTTGATTATGAAGTTACAATTATTCTTGGAAGACCTTTCCTTGCTACGAGTAAGGCTCTTTGTGATGTTGAATCCGGAGAACTCACTTTCCGGTTGGTGAAGAAAAAGTGGTATTCCATGTGTGTAAGCCCATGCGGCAACCAAATAGCAATGAGGTGTGTTCTTTTGTCGATTTAGTGACCAATGTTGTTGTGGATGAAACTAGTGATACAATCAATGTTGGTGATATGTTGGAGGCCATTTTGCTCAATTTTGATGATGACGAGATGGATGAATTCATAGAATGTGTGAACTCTATGTAAGGAATGGGGTCGTACAACTATGCACCCTAGAAATTTTCCTTGGATCTTGAAAATAGGAAGACTCCTCCTACAAAGCCTTCGATTGAATAGCCACATATCTTGGAGTTGAAGCCATTTTCTCCACATCTTCGGTATGAATTTCTTGGTCCTTTTTATACTTTATCGGTTATTCTTTGCTCTTGTTTGACTAACGTACAAGTAGATTCCACATTGGCGGTGCTACGCAAGATAAAGAAGGCTATTGGGTGGACCTTGGCGGATATTCGGGGGATAAGCCCCGCCTTTTGTATGCATAAGATCAAGTTTAAGGATGGCGCAAAACCATCTATTGAACATCAAAGGAGACTCAATGAGGTTATGCAAGAAGTCGTCAAGAAGGAAATTATCAAGTGGTTGGATGCCGGGGTTGTCTATCTCATCTCTGATAGTTCATGGACTTCTCCGGTTCAATGCATCCCAAAGAAGGGGGCGTGACGTGGTCACCAATGACAAGAATGAATTGATTCCTACAAGAACGGTGTTCGGTTGGAGGGTGTGTATGGACTATCACAAGCTCAATAAAGTCACAAGGAAGGATCACTTTCCACTTCCTTTCTTAGATCAAATGCTCGATTGATTGGCTGGCGTGCTTTCTATTATTTTCTTGATGGGTACTCGAGCTACAACCAAATTCCCATTTCTCTAGAAGATCAAGAGAAAACAACTTTTACATGTCCCTATGGTACTTTTACTTTCAAGCGGATGCCATTTGGTTTGTGCAATACACCGACGACTTTTCAAAGGTGCATGATAGCTATTTTCACGGACATGGTGGAGGACTACCTTGAAGTTTTCATGGATGACTTCTCGGTGGTTGGAGATTTTTTTGATGATTGTCTTGTAAATTTGGACAAAGTGTTGGCTAGATGTGAAGAAACAAATTCGGTGCTCAATTGGGAGAAATTCCATTTCATGGTCGAGGAAGGTATTGTCCTTTGCCACAAAATCTCAAGGAATGGAATTGAAGTTGACAAGGCAAAGATTGAGGTGATTTTTAAGCTTCCACCCCTACTTCGGTGAAGGGTGTGCGGAGTTTCTTAGGCCATGTGGGTTTTTACCGGCGCTTTATCAAAGATTTCTCTAAAGTGGTAAACCCATTGTCCAAGATTCTTGATAAGGATACTAAGTTTAATTTCAATAATGATTGCATGAGAGCTTTTGAATTGTTGAAGCTTAAGTTGACAACTACTCCCATCATCACCGCTCCAAATTGGCGTGTCCCTTTTGAACTCATATGTAATGCAAGTAACGTATCGGTTGGGGCTGTTTTGAGGCAACGTATCAACAAGATTTTCCATTCGGTCTATTATGCTAGCAAGACCATGAATAGTTCCCAAGTCAACTATACCATCACGGAGAAAGAGCTCCTTGCTATTGTGTTTGCAATTGAGAAGTTCCGCCCGTACTTGATGGGTGCAAAAGTTATTGTCCACATGGATCATGCGGTACTTCATTATCTTATGAGCAAAAAAGACTCCAAAACTCAGTTGATGATATGGGTACTCTTGTTACAAGAATTTGAAATTTACATCCAAGATAGTAAAGGTAGTGAAAACCAAATGGCAGACCCCTTGTCTCGTTTGGAGGAGGAGGGGAGGCCGCATGATAGCCTTGAAATCAATGACTCTTTCCCCAATGAGCAACTCTTGGAAATTTCAATGAAAGAGGTGCCATGGTTCGTAGACTTAGCAAATTTTCTTGTATGTGAAATCATTCCGGATGAGTTCTCTTCAAGCCAAAGGAAGAAGCTCGAAAGGGATTGTCAAAATTATTATTGGGATGGACCATACCTTTTCCGGATTTGTACGGATGGGGTGATTAGGAGGTGTGTACCGGAAGAAGAGAAAGGTGATATTCTTGGGGCTTTTCATTCTTCGCCCTATGGTGGTCATCATGGTGGAGCAAGAACGATGACCAAAGTCCTTAGTTGCGGTTTATATTGACCCACTGTTTACAAGGATGGAAGCGAGTTAGTGAAAATATTCAATGAATGTCAACGGGCCGGTGGAATCTCAAAGAAAACAAAATGCCTCTCACAACCATTTTGGAGATTGATATTTTCGATGTGTGGGGCACTCACTTCATGGGTCCCTTTGTAAGTTTTTGTGGAAACACCTACATCTTGGTCATGGTGGATTATATGTCCAAATGGGTTGGGGCCGTTGCTTTACCCAACAATAAGGCGAGAAGTGTAGTGGCCTTCTTGAAGAAGAATATTTTCACAAGGTTTGGTACTCCACGTGCATTTATAAGCGATGGGGGGCTCATATTTTTGCAACAATGCTTTTGACACTTTTCTTGGCAAGTATGGTGTTACTCACAAAATCACGACTCCTTATCACCCATAAGCTAGTGGGCAAGTGAAAGTTTTCAACCGGAAGATAAAGAGTATCTTGTCCAAAACGGTGAATGCTAATCGGATGGATTGATCCAAGAAGCTTGAAGATGTATTATGGGCTTATCGGACGGCTTACAAAACACCTATCGGAATATCTCCATAACGGTTGGTGTTCGGAAAAAGCTTGTCATCTTCCGGTGGAGCTATATCACAAGGCAATGTGGGCTCTAAAGAAGTTGAATCTTGATTGGGATATAGCCTCTAACTTGAGGGTTGCACATTTGAATGAATTGGATGAGTTCTGGTATCATGTGTCACGACCCGAAATTTTTCACCGACGAGACCGTGATGGTGCCTAACATTTCACTTGCCAGACAAGCCAACGTTAGAGAATCATTAAACCAATTCCTTATTTACTTATGAACCATACTTATCTGCAATTGTTTGAGGCAGGGCTCCAGTTTCCTCCAATTTCAGGAAGTCTTATAGGAAGTAGGAACTTTTTACTTTGACAACTCGGAATCAAGACCACACAAGAAACCGATAATGTGAAAGAAAACTTTTGTCGCCTCTACTAGTAGATAATGTATAGATCTAGTCACTGTATATCTAAGTATTAGGATATGGTTCCCGTGAACATATGCTCTTCTCCTAAATCATATATAATAATTCATATTGAAATTAATTTATATAAAATTCTAATAAAATAATCGTCCAGTGAGACTACCCGATGGTCAACATGTCATAGTTATGATATGCTATAAAGTTTTACATGTAGTAAAATCAATGTCACTATCTACTAATTCATCAAGTTTTCTGCTTTTATAGAAAAATTCCAGCAAATACTTTGACATAACAATCTATCTATCTATATTTATACTATATTAAAAACACGAATCTCTCAATCTATATTTATACTATATTAAAAACACGAATCTATCAATTTATATTTATATCTTCTATACTATATTAAAAACACGAATCTATCAATTTATATTTATATCTTCTATACTATATTAAAAGCACGTAGCCCCTTAGCAAAATGTCGTTCGTTTTTTTTACCCTTTAATAATAAATTTCATACTAGACAAATTACTTCCCTAATTATTACTAGAATTTTGAAATCAACTAAATTTTGTTTGTTGAACCCTTCCTTATTTGGATTAGGTAGGAAGTCCTAATAATTAAAACTTGAAATAAATTCTATTTAGATTCTAACACTTCAATAGGAATAAATAGCATAAAATTGAGTACTGATGTTAATATCGAAACTTTTATGCAACTTATACATATATATAAAGCCAATTGAAACGATAGAATAATCATTAAATGACACTTAATACTTACATGATTAAAATAAGTAAATATATAAAAATTATAGTTATATATGTCATATAGGAGTCATAAAATAAAATTATACTCATAATCCGCATATTTATAGGAGAATATATAGGGCAACGTTTCTTCCTTATAGAGTAATTAGATGAATAGGATACAATATCATTATTTTAAATTCTTATATTATTTTCTTTAACTTTCTTTTATAATAAACTCAAACACATTTTGAATTTGAATTTATGTTATTTTTTAGTAGATTTATATTCATTAATACGAGGCACATGCGCAACATGCGTACCCTAATGACTAGTATATATATATATATATATATATATATATATATATATATATATATACANATATGCATGCACCCATGCTCAAGGACTCTCGTGGTAAAAAAAATTATTGTGTGCACCTCTACAAGTGAAATTAGCGGTTCAAAACCCACTTCGGATGGTCTTGTTTTTGACATGGAGTATAGATATATATGTGAAAATCAGTATAATTTCAAAAAGTATATTTTGAACCTATAATTTTAAAAGTACAGTGGATTCAGGGTAAGAGACTGAAATTAAACCCGTCAAATATGAATTCTAGATCCACCTCTTTATAATAGTACACACATCCTCTTAAAATCTTGGATCCGCGTCTTGCTCCGCTAGAATGATAATGATTAAAAATATGACAGTAATGCGCAGAGGTCAAGTAGTGTGTTTGGGAAATAAGAGACACAATGAAGATGAGCCACGGCCAACGGCTGGTTATTACTGCAACGGTTCAACCATGACTAGGCATTAACTCAAATCTTGTGCTAAACAGCTTGTTTCGGTTTAACTTTTCAGTATTCAAACTTCAGTAACATGATTAATTCAATATGTCAAATCAATCCACCGGCCAAGGGATTTGTTTATTTGTATTCTTTTATGCTCTTGAGTTATTTTTACATTAATTAACTAGTTTTTGATATTGAGTTAAGCNTGGCCAAGGGATTTGTTTATTTGTATTTTTTTATGCTCTTGAGTTATTTTTACATTAATTAACTAATTTTTGATATTGAGTTAAGCTCAAGATTTTTTCTCTTAGCATAGCATTCTTGATTTATCCAATGTTATTCACGCTCTAATTGACGAGACGGGAGATTAGAGTCTCATATTCGTTGAGAATGAACTGGTTTTGATAAATTCTCGTCGCATAAACTAGCTTAGGTTCTACCTACTAAAGGGTTAAAATGCCTTCAAAACGCTTCTTACTGAAAAATTCATACTAATCATAGTGGGACAAATCTCCTTTTTTCTATGACTCTTTCCCCCTACTTTGCAGCAGGAATTTGGACGAATGTCGCAGGAGACCTACTTTGCTTTTGTGGACTTACATCAATAGACTTGAGGTTGAGGTCTGTGTAGAGCATTGACTTTCCTCATTCCTCATAGTTTTCAGTGATTCAATTTTCTTTTTGTCTATCCATTTTCCTTGGGCAAAATTGACCGGCAGACCAAACAGATATGCACTCTTTGTCTCTTCAAGCACGCAGGAATAAAATCAACCCCGTTTTATTAGGAGTCAAAGTGATTAGGAAGTGATTTAAGGAGGTGGAAATATATACTAATAATTAATTGTAATTTCATAAAATAAATATGTATATGCAAACATATCATGTATTTATTGGTCTGATATAAGCATCGAAAAAATNTAATTTTTTTTACCACGAGAGTCCTTGAGCATGGGTGCATGCATATATATATATATATATGCATGCACCCATGCTCAAGGACTCTCGTGGTAAAAAAAATTATTGTGTGCACCTCTACAAGTGAAATTAGCGGTTCAAAACCCACTTCGGATGGTCTTGTTTTTGACATGGAGTATAGATATATATGTGAAAATCAGTATAATTTCAAAAAGTATATTTTGAACCTATAATTTTAAAAGTACAGTGGATTCAGGGTAAGAGACTGAAATTAAACCCGTCAAATATGAATTCTAGATCCACCTCTTTATAATAGTACACACATCCTCTTAAAATCTTGGATCCGCGTCTTGCTCCGCTAGAATGATAATGATTAAAAATATGACAGTAATGCGCAGAGGTCAAGTAGTGTGTTTGGGAAATAAGAGACACAATGAAGATGAGCCACGGCCAACGGCTGGTTATTACTGCAACGGTTCAACCATGACTAGGCATTAACTCAAATCTTGTGCTAAACAGCTTGTTTCGGTTTAACTTTTCAGTATTCAAACTTCAGTAACATGATTAATTCAATATGTCAAATCAATCCACCGGCCAAGGGATTTGTTTATTTGTATTCTTTTATGCTCTTGAGTTATTTTTACATTAATTAACTAGTTTTTGATATTGAGTTAAGCTCAAGATTTTTTTTCTTAGCATAGCATTCTTGATTTATCCAATGTTATTCACGCTTTAATTGACAAGACGGGAGATTAGAGTCTCATATTCGTTGAGAATGAACTGGTTTTGATAAATTCTCGTCGCATAAACTAGCTTAGGTTCTACCTACTAAAGGGTTAAAATGCCTTCAAAACGCTTCTTACTGAAAAATTCATACTAATCATAGTGGGACAAATCTCCTTTTTTCTATGACTCTTTCCCCCTACTTTGCAGCAGGAATTTGGACGAATGTCGCAGGAGACCTACTTTGCTTTTGTGGACTTACATCAATAGACTTGAGGTTGAGGTCTGTGTAGAGCATTGACTTTCCTCATTCCTCATAGTTTTCAGTGATTCAATTTTCTTTTTGTCTATCCATTTTCCTTGGGCAAAATTGACCGGCAGACCAAACAGATATGCACTCTTTGTCTCTTCAAGCACGCAGGAATAAAATCAACCCCGTTTTATTAGGAGTCAAAGTGATTAGGAAGTGATTTAAGGAGGTGGAAATATATACTAATAATTAATTGTAATTTCATAAAATAAATATGTATATGCAAACATATCATGTATTTATTGGTCTGATATAAGCATCGAAAAAATAAATTTTTAATTCATTGTCATTTACTAGAACTTTTTGTATGTGTTAGTGTCTAAGTATTTGAGAGTACTGTACGTTAATAAAGCACTTTAGTGTTTCATTTACTTTAGTGTTTCATTTACATAATTAATACTACAGACTATGAAATTTTTATTTGATAGTAGAGCACGATTGTCTTTTGAAATAACAAGTAAACTGATGTATTTTGGCATCTAGATTTGAACTGATGTATTTTGGCATCTAGATTTGGACCTAAAGATAATTTGATAAACTCGAACTTAAGGTTACCCTAATAAATACTTTTTCTTTTAAAACTCTAGAGTACGTACGTGTGCTTTATGGCATTTTGAGAAGTACTTGGGTTATCCTTGGTTGATGCTTAAACTAAGGTATTCATGGGCGGCGGAAAGTTACACTATTTATATAATATCAATATATTTATTTTGATGCATAACTATTAGAGTAATATTTTTTTGATTACTTTGCGTATTCACTTTTTTTATATTACTAGTTTTAGTGTATGTGTGTTGCACGTGTTTTTTAGGTTTATCGATAAAATTGTATAAAATATAGAATAAAAAAGAATTATGTGTTATAACAATTAACGTTATGATAGATGCAAATTTAACGAAAACATAAATATTATAACATTGATACAATAGTTGAATTTAAAAGAAATTTGGCATCTTCTGATTTTATGTGAATTAATTATATAGTATTTGATTATCGATATTTTATTGTATGAAAAAATAAATATGTTATCATGTTGTATCTGACCTACTATCTCTTTCTGGATGATATTTTTGGTGTATGTTATTTCTTGTTATTTTTTTTTATAAATTTATTATTTACATAGTTCAAATTAGGAAGGATTTTGATAAAATCAATAATTTTTATTTGAGCATCTCAAAAATATTAAAAACTTATTGAAAGAAAACATATTGTACTTTAACATAAAAGAAAATTATTTTATATATTTGACTACTATTTTAAAAGAATAATATGACGCGAATTATGAAAAAATGTATACCAAAGGGATAAAAAATGTATACCAAAGGGATAAAAAATGTAATTGCTCTTTAACAATATAAATATATTGTACAAGGAAGGAAAAATAGGCAGGGGCATTACTAATACATGGGTCACCAAAAACCTTGTGATTTCTGAAGACGCCAATTTGAATAGAAAAAATACACTCATGAGAGAAGCACCTTAACCGTACAATATGTTAGCTAGAGCCCCGATTAAATTTCAATCATTATATTATTAATTGCTGTTACCTTCACTCATCAGAATAAATCTTATAGATATTTATCACAAATTTCACAAAGACATAATCCATACTAAATAAATATCAAGTAGCCTGGTCTCAAATATTAAAATAAATTAACTGAATTGAATAGAATAACAAACTATACTCAATTACCTACAAATTTATACATATTTTCCGACTAAAAAAACCTTTGTGCTTGCACTCATATGCAAAATATATAGAAAATAAAATAATTCAATGAAGGCAGTTGGAATGGAAATAGTTGAACTCACCTATTTTTAAGAAAATAAAGACATTAATCATCTCTAGTCTGCACATTAAATAAAAAATCCTACAGATTGATAAGAGCTAAAGTGGCAATCTCCAACAAACTTATATAATAAACCAAAACAAGACAAGAGCTCTTCAATTTCAATGTAGGACGTTCAATTAATGTGAATCCGCTATGAAAATATGTGACCACCAATATCTCCAGAAGCTGATTCAAATATTTGTTAAGTCATTGAATTTTTTAAAAAAAATATCAATTTTTTACTACAGATATCGTTATTGATAATACCTTTTAATTATAAAATTTTACAATATGTTAAACTCTAACCTTCATTGATATTGACACATGAAATTATTTTTTGAGAAAGAATTCATATCATACGAAAAATAAATTACCTTAAGAAATATGTACTTTTATTCCCTGCGGCAATGGTTGTTTAAACCTGAAATTAGAGAACAAAACCAAAGAATTATTAGACGAATACATAATTGTACCGTTGTGCAAAAGTACTACACCATATAAATATTGTAGAATAAATTAGAAAGGTAAAAAAAAAACTACTATGGTCATATACCAAAACAAACCCTTGTACACATATTCTAGAAGATTAAAGTAAATCCTAAACCTAAACAAAGAAGAAGAAACACAACGTAAGAGACACATTATAAGCATATGTAACATTGATAATAAAGAATTCTAAACCTAAAAGAAAGCCATGAAGTAAAGAATCTAAACAAAGAAAACTGTAAAGAATGCGGCAGTAAGCGATCCTAATTCTAAACCAAGAAAACCCTAAATAACGGTAATACATGATAATTTTGGGGTTTTCCCAAAAACAAAAGAAAATTATTAGTGATTGCAATTACTATTATATCCAACATAGAATTCACTTATTAAGGATAAAAAGGTGAACGCCATTTCGATAGGGACTTCGTGCTTTTAATAAAACTTTTATAAAATTCATAAAAATTTGTTCTATTATAAAAGTAATAAAAGAAAAATATACAACTTCTTAATAAAATCTTCTCTTTAAAGATTGATACTATAAATATACATGACGAAGACTCCCAAGTCCTTTCCTATCACGATCCGAAATTTTTCACCGACGGGACCGTGATGGCGCCTAACATTTCACTTGCCAGGCAAGCCAACGTTAGAGAATCATTAAACCAATTCCTTATTTTCATTCATTAAGTAACAATAATTAACTAAAATAAAATATAATAAGTGCGGAATGTCATAAAAACTGTATTAATCCCGGATTGGAATCACAATTCACGAGCATTTTAGAATTTATTACAAGTAATAGTCTGAAAGAAATATAATTGTCTGAATGAAAGAAAACAGTAGGACATAAAAGATAGATGGGGACTTCAAGGTCTGTGAACACCAACAGATCTACCTTGAGTCTCCGTATAGCGGACCAATAGCAAGATCTCGATCAACCCGAGCCGGTATCAAAATTTGCACAGAAAGTGCAGAGTGCAGTATCAATACAACCAACCTCATGTACTGGTAAGTGTCGAGCCTAACCTCGATAAAGTAGTGACGGGGCTAAGATAAGGCACCTACAAATCAACCTGTACAATTTAACAGTGTATATACAAATAACAGAAATGAAGAACTAAATAGGAAATGTCGGGAGGGGAACATACTGAGGAGAATAAAAGATAAAGAACTACAACAGAATGATCACCGGAGAAGTCAATATATCATGAATCAACATGAATAGTGAATACACTAAGGAAAAATGCACGACATCACCCTTCGTGCTTTTACTCTCAATCTCACCATAAGATTAATAGAAATGGTACGGCATCACCCTTCGTGCTTTTACTCTCATATCATGGCACGGCATCACCCTTCGTGCATTNACATCTCTAGTCTGCACATTAAATAAAAAATCCTACAGATTGATAAGAGCTAAAGTGGCAATCTCCAACTAACTTATATGATAAACCAAAACAAGACAAGAGCTCTTCAATTTCAATGTAGGACGTTCGATTAATGTGAATCCGCTATGAAAATATGTGACTACCAATATCTCTAGAAGCTGATTCAAATATTTGTTAAGTCATTGAATTTTTTTAAAAAAATACCAATTTTTTACTACAGATACCGTTATTGATAATACCTTTTAATTATAAAACTTTATAATATGTTAAACTCTAACCTTCATTGATATTGACACATGAAATTATTTTTTGAGAAAGAATTCATATCATACGAAAAATAAATTACCTTAAGAAATATGTACTTTTATTTCCTGCGGCAATGGTTGTTTAAACCTGAAATTAGAGAACAGAACCAAAGAATTATTAGACGAATACATAATTTACCGTTGTGCAAAAGTACTACACCAAATAAATATTGTAGAATAAATTAGAAAGGTAAAAAAAAAAACTACTATGGTCAAATATACCAAAACAAACCCTTGTACACATATTCTAGAAGATTAAAGTAAATCCTAAACCTAAACAAAGAAGAAACACAACGTAAGAGACACATTATAAGTATATGTAACATTGATAATAAAAGAATTCTAAACCTAAAAGAAAGCCATGAAGTAAAGAATCTAAACAAAGAAAACTGTAAAGAATGCGGCAGTAAGCGATCCTAATTCTAAACCAAGAAAACCCTAAATAACGGTAATACACGATAATTTTGGGGTTTTCCCAAAAACAAAAGAAAATTATTAGTGATCGCAATTACTATTATATCCAACATAGAATTCACTTATTAAGGGTAAAAAGGTAAACGACATTTCGACAGGGACTTCGTGCTTTTAATAAAACTTTTATAAAATTCATAAAAATTTGTTCTATTATAAAAGTAATAAAAGAAAAATATACAACTTCTTAATAAAATCTTCTCTTTAAAGATTGATACTATAAATATACATGACGAAGACTCCCAAGTCCTTTCCTATCACGATCCGAAATTTTTCACCGACGGGACCGTGATGGCGCCTAACATTTCACTTGCCAGGCAAGCCAACGTTAGAGAATCATTAAACCAATTCCTTATTTTCATTCATTAAGTAACAATAATTAACTAAAATAAAATATAATAAGTGCGAAATATCATAAAAACTGTATTAATTACTACCACCCGAATTTGGAGTCACAATTCACGAGCATTTTAGAATTTATTACAAGTAATAGTCTCAAAGAAATACAATTGTCTGAATGAAAGAAAACAGTAGGACATAAAA
>AWOL01S0067264.1:0-14384 GCA_000715115.1 Nicotiana otophora
ACAAAATTGGATTGCGGTCCGCACAATTGTCATTGCGGCCACAGTTCAGATATCACCAATATACCAACTCTATGATAACAGAGAATGGATTGTTTTGCGACCGCAATCACTTTTCTACGGTCCGCACATTTTCCATTGCGGCCGCACATGTGAGTCATCAAATTGACAACTCTCTGATAATAGAGAACTAGTTGTTCTACGACCATGATGGGATTTTCGTGGTACGCATATTTTTCATTGCGGACGCAGACTCATGCTTGACTAAAGTACCCTAATTTCAACTTCTGCTGACCGCATAATTTTTTGTGCAGCCGCAGATTTCAACACAGTTATGATCAGATTTTTAGGGTTTGCAATTTTTGCACAAATTTGACATGATGGTAGTGTATAATCATGAAAACCTATTTACCCATTCCCCATAGAGCAAGTATTATTTAACCCACTACAGGTTTAACCCCACATGGTTGTATAATTGAATTCTATTGACCATTGGCCTAAAACTAACTAACAAGTGGTAAATTAAACTAAAAATTGAAAAATTCTACAAGTAATTAAGGCATATCAGATTTGAAGTAGTGAAAATGAGTGATCACTGATGTTGAGTGTGTGTGGCAGATGATTTATCAGATGATTTTACTGTTTGAGACTTGTGAATGCTCAGAGTGGGAAAAAAGGTAACAGTAGCCCTAGGCCTTCTATTTATACTAGACGGTTTTGACTGAGGAAAATAGAGTTGAGTGCGGCTGCAAAATTCCCATCGCGGTCCGCACTCTGTTACCTGGGGGCTCAGAAGCCCTTCTGTGTTGCGGTCCGCAGAATTTTTTGTGCAGCCGCAGAATTTGTTACGGGCTACAGATCTTGTCGTACGGATGCACTTTGGCCATTTCTCTGACAAACCAACTTCAGAGAGTTGTCATTTTCCCCTTTCAAATTATGTGGTCCGCAATGTAATTGTGCGGCCGCATATCACCTTTTGTTATAGCAACCAACATTTTGCGGTCCAAACTTTTTTCACTCAACCAATTTCTGGGCATAATTACTGTAAAACACACTCATTCCTGCAACATACTTCAAAACTAGTTAGCTCCAAAATAACACCTAACTACAAAAGACGAAAAGGAAAGAAAAATGAACATGGGTTGCCTCCCAAGAAGCACCCGATTTAACATCGTGGCACGACGTAGATTATCATCATTTGAAATGAATCACCGCTACAATGTGACCGTCACAAACTTTTCCCAGATAGTGCTTTACTCGGTGACCATTGACTCGGAATACCTCATCATTTTTGTTCTTCAAGTCCAATGTACCAAAGGGTGTCACACCCATGACTTCAAACGGGCCACTCCATTTAGACTTTAACTTTACGGGAAACATCCTCAACCGTGAGTTGAACAACAACGCAAGATCACCCTCTTTGAACTCTCTGTTCCGAATGTATTTGTCATAAAGATTTTTTATCTTCTCTATGTACAAGGATGAACTTACATAGGCATGGTACCAGAACTCATCCAATTCATTCAAATGTGCAACCCGCAAGTTAGCAGCAACATCCCAATCAAGATTCAATTTCTTTAAAGCCTACATGGCTTTATGCTCAAGTTCCACCGGAAGATGACAAGATTTTTCAAACATCAACCGGTATGGAGACATCCCGATAGGAGTTTTGAAAGCTGTCCGATAAGCCCATAGTGCATCATCAAGCTTCTTTGACCAATCCGTCCGGTTAACATTCACTGTTTTGGACAAGATACTTTTTATCTCCAGGTTGGAGACTTTCACGTGACCGCTAGCTTGAGGATGATAGGGAGTCGTATCTTTATGAGTGACACCATACTTACTAAGCAAAGTGTCAAAAGCCTTGTTGCAAAAATGCGACCTCCCATCACTTATGATAGCCCGCGGAGTACCAGATCTTGTGAAAATATTCTTCTTCAAGAACGCCACCACACTTCTCGCTTCATTGTTGGGTAGAGCAATGGCCTCAACCCATTTAGACACATAATCAACCGCAACCAAGATGTAGGTGTTTCCAGAAGAACTCGCAAAAGGGCCCATGAAGTCAATACCACACACATCAAAGATATTAATCTCCAAAATGGTAGTGAGAGACATTTCATTCTTCTTCGATATTTCATCCGTCCGTTGACATTCATCACATCTTTTCACCACACCACTTGCATCTTTGTAAAGAGTTGGCCAATATAAACTGCAACTTAGCACTTTGCCGTCGTTCTTACTCCGCCATGGTGACCACCATAAGGCAAATAATGGCAAGCCTCAAGAATATCACTTTGCTCTTCGTCCGGTACAAGTTTTCTAATTACCCTATCCGTGAAAATCCGGAAAAGGTATGGCTCGTCCAAATAATAATCTTGACAATCTCATTTGAGATTCTTCCTTTGATTTGTAGAGAACTCATCCGGGATGATTCCACACACAAGGAAGTTTGCTAGATCCGCGAACCATGGAACCTCCTTCATTAAAATAGCCAAGAGTTGCTTATAGGGGAAGGAGTCATTGATTTCAAGGTCATCGTGCAGCCTCCCCTCCTCCTCCAAACGGGACAAGTGGTCTGTTACTTGATTTTTACTCCCTTTTCGATCTTGGATGTAAATATCAAACTCTTGCAATAATAGCACCCATCTCATCAACCGATCTTTGGAATCTTTCTTGCTCATAAGATAGCAAAGTGTCGCATGATCCGTATGAATAATAACCTTTGCACCCATCAAGTACGGGCGAAACTTCTCAATTGCAAACACAATGGCAAGGAGCTCTTTCTCCTTAACAGTGTAGTTGACTTGGGCATCATTCATGGTCTTACTAGCATAGTAGACCAGATGAAAAATCTTGTTGATGTGTTGCCCTAAAACTGCTCCAATCACTACATCACTAGCATCGCACATGGGCTTAAAAGGGATACTACAATTAGGAATGGTGATAATGGTAGTGGTTGTCAACTTGAACGTTAGAAATTCAAAGGCTCTCATTCACTCATCATTGAAGTGAAATTTAGCATCTTTCTCTAAGAGCTTGCACAATGGGTTCACCACTTTAGAAAAATCCTTGATGAAACGCCGGTAGAACCCCGCGTGACCTAAGAAACTTCGCACGCCTTTCACCGAAGTTGGATGTGGAAGTTTATAAATCACCTCAATCTTTGCCTTGTCGACCTCTATGCCATTCTTTGAAATTTTATGGCCAAGGACAATGCCTTCCCCGACCATGAAATAGCATTTCTTTCAATTTAGCACCAAGTTCGTTTCTTCACACCTTGCTAACACTTTATCTATATGTGCCAAGAAATCATCAAAGGAATCCCCGACCACCGAGAAGACATCCATAAAAACTTCAAGGTAGTCCTCGACCATATCTGTAAAGATCGCTATCATACACCTTTGAAAGTCCGCCGATGCATTACATAAGCCAAATGGCATCCGCTTGAAAGAGAAAGTGCCATAGGGACATGTGAAAGTTGTTTTCTTTTGATCTTCCGGAGCAATAAGGATTTGATTGTAGCCTGAATATCCATCTAGAAAGTAATAGAAAGCACGTCTGGCCAACCTATCAAGCATTTGGTCTAGGAAGTGAAGTAGAAAATGATCCTTCCTCGTGACTTTTTAGCTTGCGATAGTCCATACACACTCTCCACATGGTCACCATTCTTGTGGGAATCAACTCATTCTTGTCATTGATGACCACCGGCATGCCCCCTTCTTTGGGACACATTGCACCGGAGAAGTCCACGAACTATTGGAAACGGGGTAGACAACCCCGACATCCAACCACTTGATAATTTTCTTTTTGACCATGTCTTGCATAGATTCATTGAGTCTTATTTGATGTTCAATATCTTATTCCCCGAATATCCGCCAAAGTCCACCTAATAGCCTTCTTTTTCTTGTGGAGCACCGCCAATGTAGAGTCAACCTGTACATTAGTCAAACAAGAGGAAAGAATAACCGGTAAAGTAGAACAAGGACCAAGAAATTCATACCGAAGATGTGAAGGCAATGGCTTCAACTCCAAGGTAGGAGGCTCTTCAATTGAAGGCTTTGTAGGAGGAGTTTTCCTATTTTCAAGATCTAAGGAAAGTTTCCGGGGCGCATAGTTGTACGACCCCATTCCTTGTAAAGAATTCACACATTCCATGAAGCCATCCATCTCGTCATCATCAAAGTTGAGCAAGACATCCTCTAACATATCACCCACATTAATCACGGCACTTGTATCATCAATAATCATATCGGTCACCAAGTCCACAAAAGAACACACTTCATTGCTATTTGGTTGCCGCATAGATTTGCACACGTGGAACACCACCTTTTCATCACCCACCCGAAAAGTGAGTTCTCCAGCTTCCACATCAACAAGAGCCTTCCCCGTAGCAAGGAAAGTTCTTCCAAGAATAATCGACACCTCATAGTCCACTTCACAATCAAGAATAACAAAATTTGCCGGATGAATGAACTTATCAACATGAACAAATACATCTTCAATCACTCCCAACGGTCTCTTCATTGTATGATCGGCAATTTGTATTCTCATAGATGTGGGTCTTGATTGCCCAATCCCCAAAGTCTTGAAAACTCAATAAGGCATCAAATTGATACTTACCCCAAGATCATAAATAGCTTTATCAAACTCGACACTTTCAATGGTAAAAAGGATTGTGAAAGCACCAGGATCTTATAATTTAGGAGCCATCGAATGCACAATTGCACTCACTTGATGAGTGACTTTGATAGTTTCAAAATTCATCGATCGCTTCTTTGTCACCAAATCCTTCATAAACTTTGCATAACCGGGCATTTGCTCCAAGGCTTCAACTAATGGAACATTTATTGAGAGACTCTTCATCATGTCAATGAACTTTTTGAATTGATTCTCGCCATTTTGCTTCGCGATCTTTTGAGGATATGGAGGAGGAGTCTTAGGCAATAGTGCCTTAGCCTTTTGCACCACCGATTCCGGCATATCAATAACGTGACCCCTAGACGGGTTCACTTCCTCTTGAGTCTCTCCTATATTGCCATCAATATCAATCCACATTTCATCATTTTCTTGCACCCTATTGTTCAGGATCTCTTCTTCTTCATACCCCTTGATCATCATCCACAAGTTTCCTTTGACTTGAGGTGGGTGCATTCCCACCTCTTTCACTTCTTGTAATAACGACCATGGCATGTCCCGTGTTGTTTCCATCCTTTGGGTTCACCACCGTGTTACTTGGTAGTGCCCCCTTAGGACAAGAATTTAAAGCTTGAGAGATTTGGCCCATTTGCACTTCTAAGTTGCGGATCGATGTGTTGTGTGAAGCAAGTTGGGCATCAGAATCAACATTCTTCTCCATCATTTGCTTAAACATGTTATCAATATGGCCCATTTCATTGTTGGAAGAACTAGGACCATGGGAAATATAAGGAGGTAGGTTGCTCGGTTGTTGATACATTGGGGGCCTTTAAAAACCCTACCCCCCGATTTCCTTAATTGTTATTCCACCCGCTTTGATTGTTGCTTCCCCAATTGCCTTGGTTATTGTTGTTATGCTAATTCCTTTGATTATTTCCTCCACTCCAATTGCCTTGATTGTTGTTGTTATTCCAATTGCTTTGATTGTTTCCACCACTCCAATTACCTTGATTGTGAGAATTCCAATTTCC
Source organism: Nicotiana otophora (assembly GCA_000715115.1). NCBI lineage: Eukaryota > Viridiplantae > Streptophyta > Magnoliopsida > Solanales > Solanaceae > Nicotiana > Nicotiana otophora. Next base: position 5,667 of record AWOL01S0067264.1, read on the forward strand.
TTGATTGTTTTAAGGTCTCCATTGTTGTTGGCTTGGGCTTTGGAAGTTATTTCTTTGCCCTTGAAAGTTGTTCACATATTGGACCTCTTCTTCTCGGTCATTGTAGGAATCCTCTTGCTCAAACCCACTATCTTCTTGCACAAAATTTTCTACTCTTTGTTGCACTTGCGGATCCTTTGTTCTCCATTTGTTCACCATCATACTTACTCCCTCCATTGCATTGACTTGCCTCGGATTTTGCACTTGTTGAAGTTGAGCCTTTGCCAATTAGTTCATGGTGGTGGTCAACTCAATTATGGCTTGCCCATGGTCATGCAATTCTTTGTGAAAATGAATCATATTGGGATCACCATGTGGAATATTAGCCCGGGATTTTCATGTCGATGAAGTATCCGCCATCTCATCCAAATTATCACATGCCTCCGCATAAGGCGTAGTCATGAAGTTTTCACCGGCAAGTTGATTCACTACACATTGGTTGGTTGTATTGATCCCCCGATAAAAAGTTTGTTGAATCATGTTCTCTGCCATATCGTTTTTGGGACACTCTTTCACCATTGTTCTATATCTTTCCCATATCTCGTATAGTGGTTCACTGGGCTCTTGCTTGAATACTAGAATTTCATCACGAAGAATAGCCATGTGCCCGGGAGAGAAGTACTTTGAAATAAATTTCTCCGCTAGTTCATCCCAAGTATGAATGGAATGATTTGGCAAATGTTACAACCAATCTAAAAAATTTTCCCGTAGAGTGAAGGGAAAAAGCCTTAGCCTCAAAGCATATTCGGAGACATTAGTTTGTTTACTCCCCCAACAAGTATCTACGAACCCCTTCAAGTGTTTATATGCATTTTGACCCGGTACACCGGTGAAGAACCCTCGTTGCTCGAGCAAAGTGAGCATCACGTTGGTTATTTGAAAGTTGCCTGTCCTAATACGGGGAGGGACTATAACACTTGCATACCCTTCATTCGGCAACAACCGGTGTGGAGCCGCTCTTGGTGGAGGTGGAGGTGGGGTGGGGTGGAGCGGGTACATTGTCATGAGGCGCTCGGCCTAGTCTATTTGCTTGAGGTTCAAGAGGGACCTCATCTATTTGATCATCCTCAACGTCCACATCTCCCAAAGCTATGTTTCCGAGCTTATTGTTTGCCATGATTGCACCTACAATTTCTCAACACGTTAGTACAAGGAAGGAAAAGAAGATATTTCAAAAACACACCTAAATATATAGTTAACACTATTTTTTTTAACTCTTCGGCAATGACGCCAATAACTGATCTCGTCCAATTTTACACCTCAATTCAAGGTTATGAAATGGTCGATTACAATAATAGTACCCAACAAGAGTCAGAGTCGATTTCCACAGGGAGTTATATATGGAAGTTAGGCGTATATATTGTAGTACGTGAGTTTGAACGACCTCAATTTACACTTTCACAAATTGGGGTTGATTATATATCTAATTTAAGCTAAGATTGCAAAGTTAAGAAATGAAACTAAGAAATTATTTTTATTGTTTTTCAAGTTTTGTAAAAAGCCTAGGACTATGACCATCACCTAGGTGTTTGCCGTATGAGATATAGACCTTAATGCTTGTTTTGTTGATCAAGGTGTATTATAGCAATTAACTCTCAATTATCCACTCAATACCTCTCGGTCAGAAAATAATTTTGCCCAATTTGACTTTCTCAAGTCTAAATGGGTATTGCACAAAACGGTTGATAAAAGCTCAAGTCGGGTTATTACTATCTCTAGGTTGAACCGTTTAATTGGGATTATCAATCTCTCGATTGACCCAATTTCTTGTTAGCCAAGTTGTTCTAGACTAAATCTCTCTTTCTCAAGTAGAGACTAAGTCAAAAAGGCATGAACTAATATTTGCAACCATTAATTCCACAAATTAAAGCATGAACAAGGCTAAATAATAAATACCCAACCATAAACAAGCATTAATTTAAATACCCATAAGGTTTACATGCTAGGGTTGGGTCACAACCCTAGTAAAAATCTAGCTACTCATGCTTGAGATTGAAGAAATAGAAGAAGAAATGATAAATAAACTCATATTGTGAAATCAAAATGATAAAATCTATGTTAAAATATCCCAAAATATGAAAAACTACTAAAAGAAGTAAAGAGAAATGCCTACTGTAGCTACTGATGTCAAAAGTTGACCTAATTTCGTGAAACTCTTCTATTTATACAAATCTGACAATTTCGGACAAAAATGCCCCTTGGGAGGTTTTGTGGCCGCACAATTCCATGTGCGGTCCGCATATTTCTTCAACTTGTTAGGACTTGGAGATCTGCAGCCGCATAATTCTGATCTGTGGTCCGTAGATTTGTAACTACGGTCGCAACTTGGTTCTGCGGTCGGCACTTTTACTTATGCGGCCGCAAGGCACTTCTTCTGCGGCCGCACTTCTGAGGGACTTGAAACTTGGGAATTTGCACATTCTCTGAACTTTGTTCCTAGCTCAGCTTTTGCGGTTGCACAATTCATGTGCGGTCCGTACTTTGTGAGCTTTTGTGCCTTTTATTGCTTTGAGTGTATATTACTCCTTTTTGAGTTGGATTTCATCTCAGGAGTCCNCCCACAAATAACACATGACAAGTAATAAATAGTCTAACATATGATGTGTTGACATGTCACCGCAATTGATATACACGTGCTGTTGGATGTATTTCTTAGTACTCATTCTGTCAAGTTGAAGTGTTCAAATGGAAAATGTACAAGTTTGTGTACCGGATTGGTAATTGAGCGCAAGTTTAAGTGGCCACGAGGCCATTTAGCCTTAAATATAAGAGTACATTTAAATGTTTTGCATTGTCTTTTGTAGTTCTTCCATGTCAATATGAACTACTTGGCCTACTTTTGGGTGTCTAATTCAAATGATCAATCAATTGTCAATATATTTTAAATTTTCTGGTCTTCCGTTTTATCTATATTTTCACGACCTTGATTCAATTGCTACGATCTAATCCAATCTCTAAAACACACCAGCACCTCCAAGGCATTGCTACCCAATGAGTGACATATGTTTCATATCTGTTGCCTTATTTAGCTAAATGCGCTTTCTGATGAAATAATTAAAATTGACACATTTAGCATGTCTCGAGCCATTACGAAAAGAATGGGAAATGACTTTGCATTATCCTTCTATCATGTCCATAACAAAATATCCTTTGTGCGATGCAATGTCTGCTTTTGCAAGTAAAATTGAAGTTCATCACTATTCATGCTATTGTGTTGTGTAAAAAAAATAATGTAGACCAAATAGAAAAAACATCTACACCATCATCTTCATCGATAGAAACTGAAGTAGAAACAAAACTAGAAGGAAGGTTCGAATTAATATTTAGTACAACATAAGAAGCATCAATCAGGTTTGCGTAATAATTGTATAATTGCTTCAAATGCTCATTTAGGTCTCTCATACAAGTATGAATGTACGAGATTTCAGTTGGTCCAATTTTCGTATAGGTATACAAAATATTGATTAATTGGTGTCAAATAAAGATCTTGATTGAAAATTTTAAAACATCACCAATTAAATAAATAATGCAAAAATAGTTTTTGAAATTTTTCTTGCATTTTTTCGGTGGCATCACTATATCTTTCTTTATTCTTGAATTCAGAAAATAAAAGAGAATCAGCTATATGCTTACCTTATTTGTCGTTTAATTATAAATTAGTGTAGTTTAATGCATGTAATTAGAATGTTGGGGAGATTTAGATTATAACGTAAAAAAAAAGTAGTGGATTGCTAAATCATTCAAAGCAAGATATATAATAAAGAGATTCGAGCCCTGAAAATGGAGAACTTCTTGTTAGGGAACGTTTTACACTGCTTAGTATGTTTACTTGGAGTGAATTTAAATTAGTCAGACCAATTAATTTTGAAATACTAGATGATTAAACAAAAAAAATACTTAAGACCTTGACAAATTAGGGTCATTCTTTACCGTCGTAGCATGTGACACCTTTTTGGTTACACGATTAGTATGGCCAATATTAACATCATAACATGTACGTAGTTTATATTACATTAAGTATTTTGAAATCTTATAGAATTTTAGTAGACCGATGAATTATTATAAATATATGTTTATTTGGGACATTTTCACTGTCATTAGATGAAAAACATACTCGATGTTTGTGTCATTTTTTTCAATCATGTGAAGTTACATAAAATTAACAAAACGTGTACTCCTCCATTTAAATGTCTAGAACTAGACATTTCTTACAACTTAGAACAATAGATGAACTTTAAATATTTTATTTGGTACCTTGTGTAAGGATAATAATAGTTTGGACAGATTTATATTATGAAATTCTCATTCTTTCCCGAATTAAGATTTTAAACTCTACCCATTTGGTAAACAAAAATAGAAGAAGTGTTCAAGCAAACCAAAACTCAACTTCTTTTGGGAAGGGAACATTATAGGAATAATAAAGAGAAATAATATTGTATAACCGTTCTTAAAATAATAGCCGAAAAATGTATATTTTTTGTATATATATATATAAAAATTATACAAATTTTATATAATTTTTTAATTATTAAATATAACTAATTTATGGTGCAGACTAATGAATATGACTTTAATGGTTTCATTTCATTGTACGAACTGGTCCCTTAAATCATCCATGTTTCTACTGTTGTCGTACGCGAAGACTTTACAAAGTTTTTATGTCATTATCAAAAAGACAGCTTTCTCTTGTACTAATCGTAAAATATTTTGGATTTAGTGTTTAAGAAAAATTAACACAAATTGTCTTCATCCCACCATTATAATATAGGTATAATTTATACTATATAATATATATTTAATCATATATAATCAGTATATATAAATTCTAGAAAAGTAAAGCGATAAATCGATTAATATAAAAATAAGGTCTATATGTTCTATAGAGAAAGATCCACGTACTCTCAATTCAAAGTCCATCAACACAGTATTTGTTGATTTTGGTCCCAACAAGTACTCTTCATTTTTTCTTGTGCTTTTTTCCTAACTCATGCAGAACGCAGATCATCTTAATCTCGGTTATTAGTCTTAAGTTTTATATAGACAATGAATTTAACTTCTATATATTGATAGTGTAAAAATTATTTGCACAATTTAATCAATTGTAAGATGTGGTAATGGAAGTGGCCGAGGAGGTGGTAAACTACTTACACAATAAGATCAATCTATATATTTTAACAAATAGAAATTAAATATTAAAATATGTAATTATACTTGCGCAATCAAATATGACACTAAAAATTATATTGTAAATAAATTAGCGAAACAAATAGGTAATTATAATTACTTTATTTTTTATTTATTATGTTGTAAATACTAGCCTAGTAATTATACAATAATTTCCAAACACGCATATGTTTCATGTTTAGATTACAACATTACACATTTATTGGCCAATGTCCCAATTAGCAATTACACTGAACTTGGTCAGAAGTAGTGCTGCGCATTATTTGGGTTAACCTGAATATCTGAACCCGTGTTATTTGGATTGGTTTGGATAGAATTTTAGCTTTTTCGATTAGATTTTGAATCTTTAATTTAATTATTTTGAATATCGGATCGGATACGATTTGGCTCAATTTACATCCGAACTGATCAGAAACCTGAAATTTATATTTTACATATAACAGAAAAGGGTGCCCTTTCAGAAATTTTAAGATTGCTTTGTTATCACTCTCACTGTTTTTGCCCTTTCTTTCTTTTCAATATTAAATGTGAAACATATAGAAATCAATGAGTTTTACTATTGAAAATAAAAGGAGATATCATTTATTTTAGCATCTTGACAAGGCGTATAATTCGAACCGAAATCCAAAATATTTATCTGATCCAAACATCAAAATCCATCCAATCCGAATTTAATTTGGTTTAGATTCGGATTGCAATTTTAAAAATCTAAAATCCGAAACTATAATCCGAAAGGTGCCAAATCCGATCCGATCCGACCCATGAACATACCCAGTGAGAAGTCCTTCCCCTTGCCTCTCACTCCAAACTAGGGTTACAAAGCTGCTGGGGAATAATACTGTTTATCCTTAAAAATGGATAACAATTAAACTTATAATGTAGTTCTAAGGACATATGATTTCACTTAATACCAATTGATAAATATGAAGATTAATAACAGAAATGAACTATAAAGTAAAGCAAACCAGTGTTAGAATGGAACTCAGCCCTCGAGTTTGGATACCCTCGAACTGGTTGATGTAAAAACAATTAAAATATAACAAGCTGATGAACAATAGTATAAACGAGAAAGAGAATTATATTGCTTTGATATCTGTGGACAATGTATGTTACAAATGATTAGAACCCTCCTTTAAATAGTAGAGGAATTCCACTTATGGTATAATTCTAATTACAGAAGGAAATTCCATGATTAGCTAATTAACCGTTTCTGATTTGATCCGTTCCGAGATTTGTACGCCATGATACTCGACCAATCACGGATATCTCGCCTTTATGTTATTGTGCTATCTCCGTTCTTGCTCGATGTCTGTCTCATTTGGTTTCGATCGCTACTAGCCTCGATCTCGACAGGTGCCTCGATTCTGAACTCGGTACCTTATCCTCGTGATTTAGTCTGTTCCATTACGAGGCCATCCTTCGATGCAACCTCCCGATCTCGGTCAAATAGTAAAATCGGGTGGGCCCGTTTTTAACCGTATACAGATAGTCCCCTTATTTTTTGGAGTGAAATGACAAGAAACGAATTGAGCCTTCGATTTTCTACGTCGACCTGTCATGACATCATCCTCGTGACGTAAGCTACGGGAGTGACCGAAACGTCCCGTCGGCACAGTTCCCCAAGTCATTAATGAGTGTCAGTTGATGATCGGCCACTAGTGCCTTTGAACCGTCGCCGTGAATCCAATAAATAGACCCCTTTCCCATTGATTCAAACTTTACTTTCACTTCCTTATAATCTCCAAAGCTTTTACATCTATTAAGTTTTTTCCTTTTACAAATCTTCATGTTTTGTTGTTAATCCTTTCTCAAACGTCAAGCCCTTTTATTTTCCTCTTCTTCAAACTTACACAAAAATGGCAAAAATATCAAAAACGATACCACAAAAAGAAGCTTCTTCATCTTCTCAACCGGCCGCAGGGAAAACGCCGGTGGAACCCCGTCTTGAGGAATGCATTCCTAGGGGGTGCGCGCTAAACTACGATTTCAAGACCGATAAAGCCTCATCGATTTCTAGTCGTGCGAGCCAATGTCGAGGTATATATGCTCGATAACTGAGGAATACCTTAAGCATGTAAAGAAAGACTGCAACCGGGAGGGCAAAAAGGTGGTGATCCCGACCCCCGAAGAAGATATCACCACCCATGTGGAAGGGTTTCTAAGTGTTTACACTTACCCTTTCACGCTGGGCCCCCTCGACCCCATCATCATTGATTTTTGCCGTCAATATCAAATAATCCTAGGCCAAATCCATCCTTCCTTTTGGCGAATTGTTATTCTGCTCCGATTCTCCGTGAGAAAAGTCAAGGGTCTCCCTTTCACCCTCGATCACCTTATCAGATTATATAGCCCCCCCGCCTTTATCGAGGCGGGTTAATAAAACTCCAACACCAGGCTACCAATGTGATGTTCTCGGGCATAGACGAGGACAGGGATCAAGGCTGGATGGGTCGGTTTGTTCGAGTGAGGACTTCCTACCTAATCCTAGCCGAGTGAGGCTCAAGGTGCCATTGACAAGGCAATGCCATTTTCACCCAAATGGTAGGGGTTCAAATCTAGCTTAGCTTACTTTTTGTGTATTTGATGATTTGATTAAGATGCCCTTCTTCTACTTATTCAATTTTCTCGTGTACAGGCTTGGTCAAGGATGCGGTCATGAGGCCCTCGTCTGGTGAGGATGAGACTTCGACCCTAGTTCCGAAGCCGACGAAGGATAAGAAGAAGAAAATAACCTCAACCTTCGAGGATCCAAAGCCTAAGAAGAATCTGGTTCGTAAGCCGAAGAAAGACACTGTTGCCCTGCCTGCGGATGTGATTCAACGGCTAAGGGAGGAAGAAGAAGAAGACGATGGCTCAGAACTGGTGGCCCGAGTGAAGAAAACCGTCGAGGCCCCAAAGGCCGCTGAGTCGGTGGTGGTTGAGGAGATTCCGCCTCGAGCCGAGGGGGTCTTGGAAAAGGACTCAGGCAAAGTCCCTGAGTCGTCGAAGGTCGAAGATGACTCCCGCCGAGATGAGCAAAAGGCATGTATATCTGAAGGAGCCGGCTCCGAGGCCCTTCGCAGCAAGGAGAATGCCCTAAGTGGCTCACTTGGGGCAATAGATATTTGGAGACTCGCCGATTCTCCCTGCGTTTTCCGAGGAGGCAAATTGGGAGGCCCAAGATACGAGGACTCCCGAAGTAGACGGGGCCCATGGAGGGGAGGACCTCTTCCGTGGTTACTTTATCGGGGTCGAGGATGCTACCAACCTCAGTAAAGCATCGAGTCTCCTCGATGAGGCTCAACAAGCCTTGAATCGGGTGAGTCTCAACTCCCTTTGTCAATATCATACATAGTTTATTTCTTCTCTTCCTGTCTAATTTCCTTTCTTTTTTCCGTATAGGCTTTGGCGCTCCATCAAGAGGCGTTTTCAAAGTCCCGAGCAGAGCTGAGCTGATGTGAGGCCGACCTCCGAGGGCTCACGGAGGAGAGAAATGCCCTTAAACTTCTTAGTGGG
>AWOL01S0067267.1:0-50954 GCA_000715115.1 Nicotiana otophora
GAGGACATGACACTTGATAGGAAGATGTGGAGGTCGAGTATTAGGGTTGTAGGTTAGGAGGTAGTTGAGTCGTGCCTTACTTCGTACTTCGTACTATTGTGGGACTATCCATTTAGGGGTTTTGTCTAAGATAGCTAGTGTCAATATTGTGACTTACTATTTCGCTTTTAGTGTATGTCCTATTTACTAGTTATCGCTTTGCTATGCATCCTTCCTCTGGATTTCACGGTGCTCTTATTTTCTTATTTTTCACGTCTCCCTTCCCTTTATCTCCCCCTCCCTTTGCTTTGCATCTTTCTTCTGAATTTCATGGTATTGCTATTTATCTTATGAGTGTTGTTGTGATACTAATATTATCTCTCGCTTTCTTCGCTTTTATTTTTTATTTATTTATATATTATTTTATTATTATTATTATTATTATTATTTTATTATTATTATTATTTTTTTTTTATTTTTTATTTTTATTTTTATTTTTTTTTTGAGCCGAGGGCTTTCGGAAACAGCCTCTCTACTCCTTCGGGGTAGGGGTAAGGTCTGCGTACATACTACCCTCCCCAGACCCCATTAATGGGATTCTACTGGGTTGTTGTTGTTGTTGTATATCTTAAGATGTATATATATCTTAAGACCTACTATACTATACTATATATATATCTAGTATACTATGTATATATAGTATATCTTAAGATATATATATAGTATATTTTAAGATGTATACTATGTATATATAACATAGTATATATATATATTTTAAGATGTATATATAGTATATAAATCAAATATAGCTTATATATCTTTATTACTATTTTTTTCCCGCTAACTTCTATAAAAACAAAATTAAAAATAGAAAGTTTCTATTGGGCCCGTTTAGGCCCGGGACCGGCCCACTTAGCCCGGGACCGTTAGTTCGTGGTCCCGGTCCCGAGCCGATTCCAGCAATAAGCCCGCGAAGCCCAAGACCGTTTAGGACCGGACCGCGAAGCCCACTTAGGACCGGGCCCGGCCCAGTTGCCACCCTTAGATTAGCCCCACTAGTATTGGAGGTCAAGAACATATCAAAGGAAAATTAATAATACCGATAAAGGTAAACCCTAAAAAAGAATACCAATTCGTTAGTTTTCTCCAAAATAATAAAAGATGACATGGTTCGAGACACTTTCTTTTTAAAAAATATAATTTACCGGAAAAGGTTAAAAAATACCCATGAACAATGGTTTTTGGATTAAAAATACCCTTCTTCTACCTATTGGATTAAAAAAGACCGCAACGGTTTTTTTCGTGTATTAAAACTACTCTTCAGCTTAACAGAGCCGATGTGGGTCTTCCAGTGAGTTACGTGGCACATTATTATTGGTCCAGCTGGACTAAATTTAACCCATCTTATCCGACCCATAATATAATACCTGACCTAAAAGGTTAATACCCGAATACTTACTAAACCAAAACCCACCCAGATTCCTCATTCTTCATCGTGCATGTAGGGCTCCAAAGTTCCTGCCTTTTTATTCCTCTTCTTTCTTTCTTTCTTCCTCTTCAATATTCCCTTTTCTTTCTTTCATTTATCCTATGTATTTTAATTTGTTATTTGTTGGTAAGGGAAAGAATAATTGAAAGAAGATAGGTTGCTGTAATTGAGGTTATTAACTCGGCAGATTTGCTGAAATCATCGAAGTTGGAGACTAAAGCGATAAAATTCAAGATTTTTCTTTTAGTGTTTTGAGATATTTTCTTTGGCTTTGTAGCGGCACGGGTGATGTAGTTTAGTAAGTTTGATATTAGGAATGAAGTTATGTAATGCATCGTTATCCAGTCTAATTTTGAAATTATTTTGGTTTTTAAATGCAGTACAAATCTGCTATGTAATACTGCAGTTTTTGGTAGTCTTATGTTGTTATTCTGGTGTTAAAATGCAGATTTTTCTGCTTGTAATGATATACACTGGTGTTTAAATGAAAGGCATTTTGGCCTTATGTAATGTTGTACTCTATGTAATGCAGTTTTTAGTTTTGAAATATTGTGTTTTTTTAGATCAAAATTCTGCATTTTAGCAAGAGGATAGCTGCTGTTTTTTGGGGATAAAATTCTGCATTTTAGCACAACTGAATAGCTGTATTTTAACACATTAGAAACTGTTGTGTTTTCTGCTTTTTAACACCATGAAGAGTTATTGTGTTTTGGCCTAAAATCTGTATTTTATCATGCTGAAAAGCTGTTATTTTTGGTGTTAAAATGCAGATTTTAACACTAAAAAAAACTGCAGTGTTTATTGTTAAAATCTGTATTTTAACACCATAAAAAGTTGTTGTCTTAATTGATGTTATATTAACCGATTCCAAAGAACAAAAATCAACATTTACTTAAGTTAAAGAACCAAAATCACTACCACATTAAATTAAAATACAAGACGAGCATGTAAACAACATTGCCAAGTAAACCATCACATAACCAACAAAAGTTATTCCCATAAGCCAAGAGATAATAACTAGTCATTGTTAAAACCTAGAGTCATTGTCACAAACCTATAAATTGATATTAGACAAGTAAATATCATCAAAAATATGCCACTAACACAATATTGACTTGTCTAATAACCTCCCAATCATACCACAAAATAACAAAACATACTGGGACAACCAATGTCTAATAACATTGCACAAAAACTAAAAGCAACTGATTTGATTGATCTATTTCCCCTTGCTCCCACGAGCCTTTAGTTTTTGAATTTTCTTATCCTTTACAGTTTCCAACTGTGAAGATGTCATTGCTTCCTTTCCTTTCCAAGTAAGTTTTGTTGGAGAATATGGCAAAAGTTTCACCTCCGGTGAGATTGATGATCCTTATTCTAGTATTGTGCTTACGTTGAAACCTCTGTTGAAGCATAGTTCCAGCTTCAGACACAACCTTTGGCCTTAAAGTAGGATCAGAATCATAATCAACTTATTGCCTATAAAATTCTGCACTATTGAAATTGGAATGATGACAGGTTGGCTGACTAGTGGGCTGATTCAAACCAGGAACTGGAATGAAAATAAATTCTGATTGTTGAGTATCTTGAGGTACTGTCATGTGCACGTCTTCTACTGATTGGGAGTTTTGTTCTTCATGGAGTTATTCTTATGCTTGTCTTCGACCTGTATAAGTTGAAATATTAAGTTATTAATTAAGAATAAGTAAAGAGTTGAATATAGGTATGCATAAAATCATATTACCAGTGGACATCTCCTTATATTGTGTTCTGGCGCACTCAATAACCACAATTCATTCTAAGTCTTCTTCTTGAAGCTGACCATAGCCCTTGCCTATTACTAGCCTCGCCCTTCTCTCTTGTTCTCTTCACATGGCATGTTGTGGCTCCACTTTCCAGAACCTCTCCCCCTAACAGGTTAAAGCTTGTGTTTATAAACCAACATGTAAGCCTCCTTAGAATACTACCAATGAATTTCAGTAGCGGGGCCAATTGTTTTGTGCATTAATGCTTTTAATGCATGAGGGTGTAATGACCCGGCCGGTCGTTTCGAGAGTTGTAGCCTCGTTCCCCCATTTACTGCTCTATTTGTGCTTTATAGCTGAGATATGACTTATCAGGTTAGTTTGTTCGGCTACGAAGAGATTTCGGAATGAATTGAGACACTTAATCTCATAATGAAAAGATTAAGTTGAAAAAGTCGACCGGATATTGACTTATATGTAAACAACCCCGGATTTGAATTTTGATGGTTCCGTTAGCTACGTTGGGTGATTTGGGACTTAGGAGCGTGTCCGGATTATGATTTGGAGGTCCGTAGTAGAATTAGGCATGAAATACCGAAAGTTGGAATTTTGGAAAGTTTGACCGGGGGTGAACTTTTTGATATCGGGGTCGGATTGGATTTTCGAAAGTGAGTAGGTTTGTGGTGTCATTTGTGACTTGTGTGCAAAGTTTGAGGTCAATCGGACGTGATTTGATAGGTTTCGGCGTCATTTGTAAAATTTTGAAATTTCGAAGTTCATTAGGCTTGAATTGGAATACGATTCATGCTTTTGATGTTGTTTGAGGTGATTTAAAGGCACAACTAAGTTAATATCGTGTGTTAGGACTTGTTGGTATGTTTGGTTGAGGTCCCGGGGGCCTCGGGTTGATTTCGGGTGGTTAACGGACTTAGAATTTGATTTAAGAAGTTGCTGAAGCCTATGTGTTGCTGGTGTAATTGCACCTGCGGAGTGGTAACTGTAAATGCGAGTCTGCGGGTGAAGGTCCGCAAATGTGGAGATGGAGGAGAGAAGGCAGAGGGACACAAGTGCGAAGGTTTTCCCGCACCTGCGAGGCCGTAGATGCGGGGTGAAGGCCGCAGAAGTGAAGGAATGAAAGTGAGATGGACTCAGCAGAAGCGGAGGATATCACGCAAGGGCGTGTCCGCAGGAGCGGATGTGGGAGCCGCATATGCGGAGGTCACCGCAGAAGCAGGTATTTTGTCGCTCCTACACGGCCGCAGAAGCAGCTTAGGTGCCGCAGGTGCGGAAAGCCTGGGCAGAAACTATATAAGCGAGGGTTCCGAGATTTTCACCATTTCTAAAATTTTGAGCTCGGATTTTGGAGGTTTTTGAGAGGATTTTCAAGGGGATTCTTGAGGTAAGTTCCTTGTGTTCATCTTTTTTCAATAATTATATTTTTCCACACTGATTATCCACCTAGTTGGTGTATTTTTGAGGTGTAACTTGGGGGTTTGAGGCTAGGAATTTGGAGTGTTGATTTTGGGGATTTGAATGACCAACTGGTGTCGGATTTTGATGAATTTGGTATGACTAGACTCGTGAGTGAATGGGCTTTCAGATTTTGTGAGTTTTGTTGGATTCCGAGACGTGGGCTCGGGGGCAATTTTGAACCAATTTCGGATTTTTGAGTTATAGCTTCGTAATTTCTTATAGAAGTGATTCCTTTAGCCATATTAATTGTATTTTACTGCTTGTGGCTAGATTCGGGTCATTTGGAGGTCGATTAGCGAGGCAAAGGCATATTGGAGTAGGGATTTACTCGGATTGAGGTAAGTAACACTTCTAAACTTGGCTCTGAGGGTTCGAAACCCCGAACTTATGTGTTATGTGATTGGTATTGAAGTGGGGTACATGCCAAGTGACGGCGTGCGGGCGTGCACCGTGAGAATTGTGACCTAGTTGATTCCATGGCACTGTCTAGTGGTCCTATCTTGTTGATATCCGTGTTCATATGATAAAGTAATTGAGTTGTTACTCATGCTAGATATCATGTTTAGGCTTTATGCCGGTACTGTTGGGACCCATAGTGGTCGTTTCTTGCTGTTGTCTTACTGACTTCATTGATATTTCGTACTCAGTTATATTCATTCATTTCATATCATATCTCAATCTATGTTATTATTTATTGATACATCATATCATTGTTTTCGGGCTAGTATCATGACATTGTGAGCCCGTGAGAGAGAGAGGCTGGAGAGATTAATGACTGAGTGATGCCGAGGGCCTGATTACGAGTGACATTTATGGGATCGAGCTGCACGCCGCAGTAGTTATACTGATTTATGATAGCGCTTGGGCTAAAGGAGCCCCTCCGGAGTCTGCACACACCCCCAGTAAGTGCGATTGATTATATTGAGGGATGGATCTTCCTTGGACATGGATCTTGTCTGAAGCATTATATACTCCGCGGGCTGGATTAGTCCTACTCAGTACTGGGTAACTGATGGTCAGTGATGTATATCTTCCGGGATGGATCTTCCCTGGGCCGTATGGGCCATATACAATACTGAGTGATTGAGCACTTGAGAGTGTGAGCACATAAGGCTGTCAGCATGGTGTGTTACATACAACATGTTCATTGGCATATAGAAATAGAGGAGTTATATTCTTCATATCATTCAGATTTGATCCATTTTACTGTTTTGAGATATCCATCGAACTTGAAAGCATGTCTACTTTTCTGCACTGTTATTTTCTATATTGAACGGTGCCGATTGAGTTCGTCACTACTTTCAGTCCACAATTTGGATTTGTTATTTATTGTGTTGGTTGTGCTCACGCTATACCCTTCACCTCGTGTGTAGATCCAGGTGCTTCTAGTTATAGCGGCTGCTGAGTGAGGAGTCGAGATCTCGGATACTATCGAGGTAGCTGCATGGTATTCGCAGGCCTTGACTCTCCTTCATTATCTTTATTTGTATTTCAGTTCTTATTCCTCAGACATTGTAGTAGGCTATATCCTGGTATAGATACTCATGTACTCGGTGACACCCCGGTTTTGGGAGAGATTTGTATTGCGTTGTGGTTTGTTTTGGTTTTTTAAAGGGTTTTTATTAAATATTAACTACTTTCGTTAAATTTTTCAAGGCTTTTATTTGGTTGATCTGATTGAGTAGTTGGCTTGGCTAGTTCCACGATAGGCGCCATCGCGATAGTTGGTTTTGGGTCATGACAAGTTGGTATCAGAGCCTAGGTTACATAGGTCTCACGAGTCATGAGCAGGTTTAGTAGAGTCTTGCGGATCGGTACAGAGACGTCTGTACTTATCTTTGAGAGGCTGCCGAACCCTTAGGAAATTTCACATTCTTGTATTCTTGTCGTGCAGATTTGTTGATTCCGGTAACTAAACTTCTGTTATTGTATTCTCTCACAGATGGTGAGGACACGTACTACTGGGCAGGATGGACAACCACCAGCACCACCAGCTAAGGTCGTAAGAGGCCGATGTCACGGTAGAGGCCGCGGTAGGGCAGGGGTGCAACTCACACAACAGCTAGGGCAACACCTGCAGACCCACCAGTCGCTCCATCTCAGGAGCGAGTACCCGATACAGTTGAGCCAATGGGGCCAGCTCAGGCACCAACTGTGCCCACTGTGATTCCAGGCTTCAAGAGGCTTTGGCCCAGATATTGACAGTTTGCACTGGCCTTGCCCAGGTGGTTCGGCTTAGGCCGCACCTTCCTCTTCTCAGGCCGGGGAAGTTACTCATACCCCTGTTGCCCATACTCCAGAGCAG
This sequence comes from Nicotiana otophora, assembly GCA_000715115.1. Lineage (NCBI taxonomy): Eukaryota > Viridiplantae > Streptophyta > Magnoliopsida > Solanales > Solanaceae > Nicotiana > Nicotiana otophora. Next base: position 6,992 of record AWOL01S0067267.1, read on the forward strand.
GTAGTGCAGGGACTTCAAATACCGGAGGCACTACCAGCCCAGCCGGTTGAAGCTGCTTAGGCCATAGTAGTCCCCGTTATGGCTGATGATGAGCAGAGGATACTTAAGAGATTTGGGAGGCTTCGACCTCCATCATTTAGCGGTGATGAGTTAGAGGATGCTCAGGGCTTTCTAGATAGGTGCGAGCGGATGCTTCAGACATCAGGTATTCTGGAGACTAGTGGAGTCTCGTTCTCTATTTTTTAGTTTTTAGGGCTGCCTTCGGATAGTGGGAGGCTTATGAGAGGTGCATGCCGGTCGGTGCAGCACCACTTATATGGCAGGAGTTCTCCGTTCTCTTCTTGGAGAAGTTCGTGCCGTAGTCTCACAGAGAGGAGCTGTGCAGATAGTTTGAGCTGCTTCGTCAAGATGGCATGTCTGTGACGCAGTACAAGATGGGGTTTTCTGAGTTGGCTCGTCACGCAGTTTGGTTGGTTCCTATTGATAGAGAGAGGATCAGAAGTTTCATTGATGGATCACACATCAACTGCGGTTGCTTATGACTAGGGAGAGGGTATCTGGTGCTACTTTTGATGAGGTTATCGACATTGCTCGACAGATAGAGATGGTCCGCAGTCAGGAGCGGGTTGAGAGGGAGGCCAAGAGGCCTCAGGGGTCGGGAGATTTTAGTGGTGTTCCTTATGGAGGTCAGTTCCATCACGGCAAGGGTCGTTCTTATAGGCATGCTCAGACGACTCGACCAGTTCACCGTGGTACATCATCCGGCCATGGTTCATACAGTACACATCAGGGCCAGTCATCTCTCAGTGCTCTTCCAGCTTAGAGTTCGTCCCATGCACCTTCAGTTCAGGGCTCATCGGTGCCGGGTTCTTCTAGTGGGTATTCTGGTGCTCGGGGCTCCCTCCAGTCCCCACCGCCATTCGCAAGGAGGGGTTGTTTCGAGTGTGGAGATATGGGTCACATCAAGAGGTATTGTCCCCACCTCACAGGAGGTCCAACTCAGCATACGAGTCAGCCTACGACTTCAGCACCCCTTACTTCACCATCCGCCCGGCCAGCTCGGGGGGATCTCAGCCAGCTAGGGGTCGCCCTAGAGGGGAATGTCGATCAGGTGGCGGTCAAGCCCAATTCTATGCTATTCCTGCCAGAGCAGATATTGTTGCTTAAGATGCAGTAATCATAGGTATTGTCTCAGTATTCCACAGAGAGGCCTTTGTATTATTTGACCCTGGTTCCACTTATTCGTATGTCTCATCATATTTTTCTCATTATCTGGATATGCCCCGTGAGTCCTTAGTTTCATCTGTTCAAGTCTTTATGCCGATGGGCGATACTATTATTGTGGACAGTATATATCGGTTGTGTGTGTTGACCATTGGAAGTCTGGAGACTAGAGTTGATATCTTGTTGCTTACTATGGTTGATTTTGACGTGATCTTGGGTATGGATTGGTTGTCTCGATGTCATGCTGTTTTAGATTGTCACGCTAAGACTGTGACGTTAGCGATGCCGGGGTTGCCGATGATTGAGTGGAGAGGTTCTCTAGACTATATTTCAGTAGAGTGATTTCATACTTGAAGGCCCATCGGATGGTTGGGAAGGGTTGTTTATCTTATTTGGCCTTTGTGAGGGATGTTAGTGTTGATACTCCCACTATTGATTATGTTCCGGTGGTGCGGGAGATTTCGGATGTGTTTCCTGCAGACTTGTTGGGCATGCCACCCGATAGGGATATTGACTTCGGTATCGACTTAGTGCCGGGCACTCTGCCTATTTCTATTTCACCATATCGCATGACACCAACTGAGTTGAAGGAATTAAAGGAGCAACTTCAGGAACTCCTTGATAAGGGATTTATTCAGCCTAGCATGTCACCTTGGGGTGCACCAGTTCTGTTTGTGAAGAAGAAGGATGGTACTATAAGGATGTGCATTGATTATAGGCAGTTGAACAAAGTTACAATCAAGAGGAATTATCCTTTGCCGCGTTTTGATGATCTGTTTGACCAGCTTCAGGGAGCGAGGGTGTTCTCCAAGATTGATTTGAGGTTTGGGTATCACCAGTTGAAGATTCGGGACTCAGATATTCTAAAGACAGCCTTCAAGACCCGTTATGGTCATTATGAGTTCCTTGTGATGTCTTTTGGGCTGACCAATGCCCCAACAACGTTTATGCATCTGATGAACAATGTTTTTCAGCCTTATCTCGACTCGTTTGTTATAATGTTCATTGATGATATCCTGGTGTACTCTCGTAGCCAGGAGGAGCATGCCCAGCATTTGAGGATTGTGTTTCATCGATTGAGGGAGAAGAAGCTTTATGCCAAGTTCTCCAAGTGTGAGTTTTGGCTCAGTCATTGTCATTCTTGGGACACGTGGTGTCTAGTGAGGGTATTCAGGTGGATCCGAAGAAGATAGAGGCAGTTCAGAGTTGGCCCAGACCGTCCTCAGCTACGGAGATTCAGAGCTTTCTCGGCTTGGCCGATTATTATCGTTGCTTTGTGGAGGGTTTCTCGTCTATTGCATCGCCCTTGATCAAATTGACCCAAAAGGGCGCCGCTCCTTTCAGGTAGTCAGATGAGTTTGAGTAGAGCTTTTAGAAGCTCAAGACTACCTTGACCACAACTCCAGTTCTAGTTTTGCCATCAGTTTTCGGTTCTTATATAGTGTATTGTGATGCTTCTCGGATTGGTATCAGGTGTATTTTGATGCAGGAGGGTAGAGTGATCGCTTATGCTTCATGTCAGTTGAAGTCTCATGAGAAGAACTACCATGTTCATGATTTGGATTTAGCTGCCATCATTCATGCATTAAAGATTTGGAGGCATTATTTCTACGGTGTGTCTTGCAAGGTGTTTATGGATTATCGGAGTCTCCAACACTTGTTCAAACAAAAGGATCTAAATTTGAGGCAGCAAAGATTGTTGGAGTTGCTAAAGGACTATGATATCACCATTCTGTATCATCCCGGAAGGCTAATGTGGTGGCCGATGTCTTGAGTAGAAAGGCGGTGAGTATGGGTAGTCTTGCATTCATTCACATTGGAGCGAGACCTCTTGCAATTGATGTTCAGGCTTTGGCCAACAGGTTCGAGAGATTGGATATTTCGGAGCCCAGTCGGGTTCTAGGTTGTGTGGTTTCTTGGTCTTCCTTATTTGATCACATCAGAGAGCGTCAGTATGATGATCCCCATTTGCTTGTCCTTAAGGACACGGTTCAACCCGGTGATGCCATAGATGTGACTATTAGGGATGATGGGGGTATTGAGGATGTAGGGCCGGATTTGTATGCCCAATATGGATGGGCTACATGAGTTGATTCTTGAGGAGGTCCACAGTTCGTGGTATTCCATTCATCCGGGTGCCGTGAAGATGTATCAGGACTTGAGGCAACACTATTGGTGGAGAATAATGAAAAAGGATATAGTGGGGTTTGTAGCTCGGTGCCTTAACTATCAACAGGTGAAGTATGAGCATCAGAGACCGGGTGGATTACTTCAGAGGTTAGAAATTCCTGAGTGGAAGTGGGAGCGGATCACCATGGATTTCATAGTTGGGCTCCCACGGACTTCAAGGAAGTTTGATACTATTTAGGTGATTGTGGATCGGCTGACCAAGTCTGCGCACTTCATTTCAGTTGGTATTACTTATTCTTCAGAGCAGTTGGCTGAGATTTACATCCGAGAGATCGTCCACCTTCACGGTGTGCCAGTGTCCATCATTTTAGATCGAGGCACGCAGTTTACGTCACAGTTCTGAAGAGCAGTACAATGAGAGTTGGGTACCTAGGTTGAGTTGAGCACAACATTTCACCCTCAAATGGACGTACAGTCCGAGCGCACTATTCAGATATTGGAGGACATGCTACACGCTTGTGTCATTGATTTTGGGGGTTCTTGGGATCAGTTTCTGCCACTCGCGTAGTTTGCCTACAACAATAGCTACCAGTCGAGCATTCTGATGGCTCCGTATGAGGCTTTGTATGGGAGACGGTGTAGATCTCCGGTGGGTTGGTTTGAGCCGGAGGGGGAGGGGCTAGGCTATTGGGTACTGACTTGGTTTAGGATGCATTGGGCAAGGTTAAATTGATTCAGGAGCGGCTTCGCACGACGCAGTCCAGACAGAAGAGTCATGCTGATAGAAAGGTCCGTGATGTTGCTTACATGGTTAGGGAGAAGGTCTTGCCGAAGGTTTCACCCATGAAGGGTGTTATGAGGTTCGAAAAGAAGGGAAAGTTGAGCCCTCGGTACATTAGGCCTTTTGAGGTACTTCAGAGGATTGGAGAGGTGGCTTATAAGCTTGCCTTGCCACCTAGCTTGTCGAGTGTGTATCTAGTATTTTATGTTTCTATGCTCCGGAAGTATGTCGGCGATCCATCTCATGTTTTGTATTTCAGCACAGTTCAGTTGGATGGTGATTTGACTTATGATGTGGAGCCGGTAGCCATTTTGAATCGGCAAGTTTGAAAAATGAGGTCAAAGGATATAGCTTCAGTGAAGGTGCAGTTGAGAGGTCAGCCGGTGGAGGAGGCTACTTGGGAGACAAAGCGGGAGATGCGGAGCAGATATCCACACCTATTTGAGACTCCAGGTATATTTCTAGACCCATTCGAGGATGAACGTTTGTTTAAGAGAGGGAGGATGTAACGACCCGGCCGGTCTCGAGAATTGTAGCCCCATTCTCCCATTTACTGCTCCATTTGTGCTTTATAGCTGAGATATGACTTATCGGATTAGTTGGTTTGGGTCCGGAGAGATTTCGGAATGAATTGGGATACTTAGTCTCATAATGGAAAGCTTAAGTTGGAAAAGTCGACCGGATGTTGACTTATGTGTAAACGACTCCGGATTTGCATTTTAATGGTTCCGTTAGCTCCGTTGGGTGATTTTGGACTTAGGAGCATGTCCGGATTGTAATTTGGAGGTTCGTAGTAGAATTAGGCTTGAAATGGCGAAAGTTGGAATTTTGAAAAGTTTGACCGGGGTAGACTTTTTGATATCGGGGTAATATTGGATTTTCAGAAATAGGAGTAGGTTTGTGGTGTCATTTGTGACTTGTGTGCAAAGTTTGAGGTCAATCAGACATAATTTGATAGGTTTCTGCGTCGTTTGTAGAATTTGGAAATTTCGAAGTTCATTAGGCTTGAATTGGGGTGCGATTCATGTTTTTGATGTTGTTTGAGGGATGGATCTTCCTTAGACATGGATCTTATCTGAAGCATTATATACCTGGAGATAGATCTTCTCTGTAGGCTGGATTGGCCCTACTTAGTACTGGGTGACTGATGGTCAGTGATGTATATATTCCGTGATAGATTTTTCCTGGGCTGTATGGGCCATATACAATACTGAGTGATTGAGCACTTGAGAGTGTGAGCACATGAGGCTGTCCGCATGATGTGTTATGTACATCATGTGCATTGGCATATAGAAATAGAGGAGTCATATTCTTTATATCATTCAGATTTGATCCATTTTACTGTTTTGAGATATCCATCGAACTTGAAACCATGTCTATTTTTCTACACTGTTATTTTCTATATTGAACTGTGCCGGTTGAGTTCGTCACTACTTTCAGTCCACAGTTTGGATTGTTACTTATTGAGTTGGTTGTACCCACGCTACACCCTGCACCTCGTGTGCAGATCCAGGTGCTTCTGGTTACGGCGGCTGCTGAGTGAGGAGTCGAGATCTCGGAGACTATCGAGGTAGCTGCATGGCGTTCATAGGCCTTGACTCTCCTTCATTATCTTTATTTGTATTTCAGTTCCTATTCCTCATACATTGTAGTAGGCTGTATCCTAGTATAGATGCTTATGTACTCGGTGACACCCCGATTTTGGGAGAGAATTATATTGCGTTGTGGTTTATTTCGGTGTTTTAAAGGGTTTTTCTTAAATATTAACTACTTCCGTTAAATTTTTCAAGGCTTTTATTTGGTTGACCTGGTTGATTAGTTGGCTTGTCTAGTTCCACGATAGGCGTCATCACGACGGTTAGTTTTGGATCGTGACAGCGGGCATGTGATTCCACACAAGTCCCATGCTCTGGAAGTAAACCTCTTTAGATCTATGCTCATTGTGTGCCTATATCCACCCTTAGTGACTTCATAGCCCCTCTCCCCATTAAATTCAGCCTTGCATTCTAAAGCTATCCTCATGTAATCACTGTAAATCTGCATGGCATGTGGACTAATATCACCTTTCCAACCCATAGCTTCTGTTTCATGATCCTTTAACATATTCATAACCTTCAAAGCACAACAAAAGCAAAAATTAGATCACTTTCACTAGAAGATAGTTGAATTAATACTAATATTTAGATACCTTTACTCTAATATCTTCAAGCATTTTAATGATGGGTTTCTGCCTTACTTTTAAAATCCATGAGTTAAAGGACTATGTGAAATTGTTGTCCATCATCATATTTTTACATTGGGTGTCAAAATATGCTCTATACCATTTTGTTGGTGGATAACATAATAACTTCTTAGTAGCTTCCATTTAGACTTCACTCAACTTCTTCAATTGATCCTTGAACTCTTCTTCATATGTACTCCAAGCACACCACCAAAGAAGCTTTTTCATTTCATCACCATTTTATATTTTGCTCCAATTTAATTCAACATGTCTCACACAAAATCTTTGATTGGCATGTGGACAAACTTTACTGATAGCATCCAACAAGGCTTATAAAAAAGAAATTACGGTTAATAATTGATTTAACAATAAAAAAAATAGTAAAAAAGTTAATCTATTACCGAGGCGTTCGGCCCGCTCCACAAAGAAAAATACTTTAAAGAAACACAAATTCTCAATAACAGTCAAGTGTTCCATTCACAACTTCAAGTAAGTGAAATTTAACCTTTTAAAATATCCTTTATAAGTTTCCAATCCAACATAAGCAATTAAATTAACATTTAAGGGTGCAAACATTTCAAGTATAGCATGATATGGGTTCTAGACTACCCAGACAATAGCATAATTAGTAGCTACGTATGGACTCTCGTCACCTCGTGCGTACGTAGCCCCCCACAAATGGAAACACATGTTAATCAATTCACCTATGGGGATAATTCTCTATTACAAGGTTAGAAAAGAGACTTACCTTGTCTCAAAGCCTACTTTCCGGTCCAAGGTTGTGCTCAAACCCCCAATTTGGTACCAAACGACTCGAAACTAGTCAAATATTATATAAAATGATCAATACATGTTCAAAAGTTCATATCTTAATTATCAAAGTGATTTCCCAAGTCTATTTGAAAAATTCCTAAAATTCACCCCCCCGGCCCACGTGTCCGAATTTCGAAAAGTTTTGGAAAACGTTGTTACCCATGACATTATGAACTCAAATATATGATTTTCACTAGATTCCTTAACAAATTGCGTCGTTAAATATCCTCTTTATCAAAACCTAGGTTTTCACCTAAACCCCAAGATTTTCACTAATTTACATGTTATAATCTACCCAGAAATTATGTATTTAACTCACATTTGATAGAAATTACTTACCTCAATTAGTTGATGAAAATCCCCTCTCTAACCAGCTCCAAAATTTCCCCACAAGAAGTGTAAGAAGTGGGCAAAATGCCTAAGTCCCGTATTTAAAACAACCTCACTGCCCAGCGAATCTCGCACCTGCGAGGCCACTGCCGCACATGCGGTGCTGTTTCTGCGGAGGAAATCTCGCAGGTGCGGTCCTCCCCCAGCTGACCAACGTTCGCATCTGCGGAGCTAGATCCACTCCTGCACGACCACTCCTGTGACCTTCGAAGCGCGCCTGCGGACATAGCCGCTTCTGTGGTTTCCCCAATCGCACATGCGCATTCGCAGGTGCGCAAACTCGCACGCATCTGCGGTCTATGGCCAAATGCTCCCAGTCACTTATGTGGCATGAACCATGCATCTGCGGGCTCGCATCTGCGGCCTAAGGCTCACAGGTGCGGTTACACCAGAACTGGTGCAACGAGCAGCCCTTTTTAGTTTCAAACCAATTGAATCAAAATATGAACTTCAAGTTCTTTAATTTACTCCCAATGCGCCGAAACGTAATTAAACTATACGGAATGACACCAAATTTTGTGTGCAAGTCTTAAATGACGTTACAAAACTATTTCTGGTCTCGGAATTCCATTTGGACCTCGATAAGACCAAAACCTACTTCAAACCAAATTTGAAGAACTTCAAAAACCTTCAAAGAACCAACTTTCATTATTAGGTGCCGAGATACTTTCTAGTCATCCAAAAACCGATCCGAACATACGCCCAAGTACGAAATCATCAAACGAACCTATTGGAACCGTTAAATCCCAATTCCGAGGTCGTGTACTCAAAACGTTGACTGAAGTCAAACTTAGCCTTTTTAGCTAACCTTAAGGAACCAAGTGTTCCGATTTCAACCCGAACCCTTCAAAATCACGAACTAACCATCCCCGCAAGCCATAAAACAGTACAAGCACGTACTGGAGATATTATTTAGGTGAACGGGGTTCTAAAAAGCAAAATGACATATCGGGTCGTTACATTCTCTACTTCTTAAATAAATATTCGTCCTCGAACGGGTCTAGAATCATACCTGGAGTGCCGAATAAGTATGGATATCTGCTCCGCATGTCCTCCTCGGACTCCAAGTCACCTCCTCGACTGGTTAGCCCCTCCACTAGACTTTTGTCGCAGAAATTTTCTTGGACCTCAACTGGCAAACCTGCCTATCCACAATGGCAACTGGATCTTCCTCATAACCCAGGCTCTCATCTAACTGAATCGTGCTGAAGTCCAACACATGTGACAAGTCGGCATGATACCTTCGGAGCATAGACACGTGGAAAACCGGATGAACTCCCGATAAACTGGGAGATAAGGCAAGCTCATAAGCAACCTCCACAACTCGGCTTAACACCTCAAATGGGCCTGTAAACCTTGGGCTCAACTTGCCCTTCTTCCTGAATCTCATAATCCCCTTTATCGGAGAGAAACTTTCAAGAGAACTTTTTCACCCACCGTAAATGATAAATCACACGCCTTCTGATCCGTGTAACTCTTCTGTCTGGACTGTGCCGTGCGAAGTCGCTCCTGAATCAACTTTACCTTTTCCAAGTCATCCTTCACCAAATCACTACCATATAACTTAGCCTCGCCGGGCTCAAACCACCCAATGGGAGAACGACATCGCCGACCATATAAAGCCTCAAATGGAGCCATCTCGATGCTGGACTGGTAACTGTTGTTGTAAGCAAACTCAGCCAAGGGCAAGAATCGATCCCACTGCCCTCCAAAGTCAATCACACCTGCTCTGAGCATGTCCTCCAAGATCTGAACTGACCGCTCTGACTGTCCGTCGGTCTGTAGATGGAATGCTGTGTTGATCTCTACACGGTTCCCTAAATCACTTTGTACTGCTCTCCAGAAATGTGAGGTGAACTGAGGGCCTCTGTCTGATATGATGAAAATAGGCACACCATGAAACCAAACTATCTCCTGAATATAAATCTGGGCCAACCTCTCTGAAGTATACATAGTCACAACTGGGATGAAGTGTGCCGACTTGGTCAATCTGTCAACAATGAACCAAACTACATCGAACTTCCGCAAGGTCCGCAGCACCCCAACTACGAAATCCATAGTAATGCGCTCCCACTTCCACTCAGGTATAGTCATCTGCTGAAGTAGGCCACCTGGCCTCTGGTGCTCATACTTAACCTACTGGCAATTTAGGCACCTAGCTACAAACTCAACTATGTCTTTCTTCATCCGCCGCCACCAATAATGTTGCCTCAGGTCGCGATACATCTCACCTTGGTGAATGGAATATCGAGAACTGTGTGCCTCCTCTAAAATATTCTCCCTCTAGCCAATGACATTAGGAACACATAGACGACCCTAGAGTCACAGAACACCATCCTCGTCGATAGTAACCTCATAGACGCATGCAAGAACTCGGTTGGGCTCTAAAATATCCAACCTCGTAAGTCTGTTAGCCAAGGACTGAATGTCCAAAGCTAGTGGCCTCTCCTCTGCTGAAATGAAGGCCAAGCTACCCATACTCTCTACCTTTCTGCTCAAGGCATCCGCGACTACATTCGCCTTGCCCGAATGATAAAGAATGGCGATGTCATAATCTTTTAGTAACTCAAGCCATCTGCACTGCCTCAAATTGAGATCCCTTTGTTTGAACAAATTCTGCAAGCTACAATGATCAATGTAAACATCACATGACACCCCATAAATATAATGCCTCCAAATCTTAAGAGCATGAACAATCGCGTCCAACTCCAAATCGTGCACAGGATAATTCTTCTCATGGGGATTCAGCTGACATGAAGCATATGTAATAACTCGCCCCCTGCATCAATACACAACCCAAACCAACGCGTGAAGCGTCTCAATATACATTATATATCCCCGAGCCGGAAGGTAACACTAGAACTGGTGTTGTAGACAAAGTTGTCTTGAGCTTCTAGAAGCTCGCCTCAAATCATCGGACCAACGGAACGGAGCACCCTTCTGGGTCAATCTAGTCAAAGGTGTTGCAATAGATGAGAAGCCCTCCACAAATCGACGATAATAACCTGATAACCCCAAGAAGCTCCTGATCTCAGTCGCCTTAGTAGGACGAGGCCAACTCTAAACTACCTCAATCTTCTTGGGATCCACCTTAATACCCTCGCCTGATACAACATGCCCCAAGAATGCTACAGAATCTAGCCAAATCTCACAATTGGAGAACTTAGCTTATAGCATTTGTTCCCGCAAGGTCTGAAGCACCACTCTCAAATGTTGCATGTGCTCTTCCATGCTACGTGAGTAGATCAAAATGTCATCAATGAAGATAATGACAAATGAATCAATGTAAGGCCTGAACACCATGTTCATCAAATCCATAAACGTCGATGGGGCGTTAGTCAAGCCGAAGGACATTACTAGGAACTCATAATGACCATATGTAGTACGGAAAGCAGTCTTTGGAACATCCGAATCCCGAATCTTCAATTGATGGTACCCCGATCTCAAGTCGATCTTGGAGAACACCCTAGCACCCTGCAACTGGTCAAACAAATCATCAATACGCGGCAACAGGTACTTGTTCTTGATGGTGACCTTGTTTAACTGGTGGTAATCAATGCACATCCGCATAGTCCCATTTTTCTTCTTCACAAATAAGACTGGTACACCCCAAAGAGATACACTTGTTCTAACGAACCCCTTTGCTAGCAACTTCTCAGGTTGTTCCTTCAACTCCTTCAACTCTTTTGGAGTCATGCGGTATGGTAGGATAGATATAGGTTGGGTACCTAGAGACAAGTCAATACAGAAATCTATATCACGGTCCGGTGACATGCCTGGAAGATCAGAAAGAAACACATCGGAGAACTCCCGGACTACTGGCACGAATCAATCGTCGGGGTCTCTATGGCAGTATCCCTAACATAAGCTAGATAAGCCAAATAACCCTTCTCGACCATATGTCGAGCCTTCAGAAAAGAGATAACCCGACTAGATGTACTGACAGACGAAGCCTTCCACTCCAATCTAGGCAACGCTAGCATCGCCAAGGTAACAGTCTTGGCATGGCAATCAATGATGGTATGATATGGGGATAGCCATTCCATGCCCAGGATAAACTCAAAGTCGGTCATATCGAGCAACAGGAGATCCGCTCTAGTCTCATAACCACAGAATGTGACCACATAGGACTGATAGATCTGATCCACAATAATAGAATCGCCCACAGGAGTGGACACATAAACAGGAGTACCCAAAGACTCACGAGGAATATCCAGGAAATGGGGAAACAGAGATGACACATATGAATAGGTAGATCCTGGATCAAACAATACTGAAGCATCCTTGTCACAGATACAAATAATACATGTAATCACGACATCTGAGGCCACTGCATCTAATCTGGCCGGAAAGGCATAGAACCTAGCTGGAGCGCCGACTGGCTGGCCTCTGCCTGTCTGAACAGTAGTTGGCTGACCTCCCCATGCCTGGCCTCCACCTCTAGGATGGCCCCTACCCGCCTGCCCTCCGCCTCTGGGCAGCCGGACGGCTGGCGCTGAAATCATGGGCTGATGACCCTGCTATACTGCCTTGCCCCGAAGCCTGGGGTAGAACCTCCGTATATGATCGGGATCCCCGCACTCAAAACAACCTCTCTATACGGTGATCTGTTTTCCTAAAGTCTGACCCTGATGGCTTGAATACCCACTGGAAGAACCTTGAATGGCTAGTGGGCGGTAAAAACTCTCTGGCATGGCACTGAAATAGGCACTGGAAGGACCGTGAATAGCTGGTGGGCGGCAAAAACTCTCCGGCATGGCACTGAAATAGGGTCACACTGGAGCACCCAAAGGAGGCAGCGGTGCTGGATATGTGGCCCTGCTGGGCTGACCCCTCACGAACTGACCTTTGCCCCCAGTTTGGGCACCTCTAAACTCTCCAAAATAACGGACCCTCTTGTCCCGCTGCATCTGCTCTCTACCCCTCTGACGGTAACCCTCAATCCTCCGAGCAATCTCCACTACTAGCTGATAGGAAGTCCCCATCTCAACCTCCTGGGCCATAGTAGCCTGAATACCTGAGTGCAACCCCTCAATAAACCTCTACACTCGCTCTGCCTCAGTAGGAAGTATCATAAGTATATGGCGAGACAACTCAGAGAATCTCGCCTCATAATCAGTCACTGACATCTGACCCTGCTGGAGCAGCTCAAGCTGAAACTGCAACTCTTCCCTCTGAAATGATGGAATATACCTGTCCAAGAATAGGTGTGTAAACGGGTCCAAAGTCATGGTAGAAGAACCTACTAGTCTGCCAAGAAGATATGACTGCCACCACCTACGGGCCCTGCCCTCCAGCTGGAAAGTAGTGAAATCCACCCCATTGGACTCCAATATCCTCATATTATGCAGCATGTCCCTGCACCGATCAATGAAGTCTTAGGGATCCTCATGCCACTCACCTCCGAAGACAGGAGGGTGTAGCCTAGTCCATCTATCCAATAGCTTCTGCGGCTCGCCCACGGGTAGTGCACCCGGGGTATGATATACGACAGCCGCATGCCCTGGAGCCTGAGCAGTAGGTGTCTGTGCTACCCCTCCCGCCTAAGATATGGCTGAGTCTGCTGGAAATAAACTAGCCTGGGACATAGAATCCATGAATCGTAGCATATGGTCAATGACCTCCTGAAAACCCGGTGTTGATGTGAAATTGACCGAGGCTGGCTCTGTTGCGGGAACCTTGCCCCTGCTCCTCAATAATGGGGTCCTCCACCAGATCCACTGGTGGTGCAACTGGGGCAACTCTGTGACGTCCTCGTCCTCTACCTCGGGCGGGTGCCCTCCCCCAGCCTCTGCTTCGACCTCTAGCAACAGGGGGAGCAGCCTTTCCCATGTCAGGATGACGTGCGCGTTCTCACCATCTGTGAGAGAATAAGAGGAAGAAACTTAGTACACCATCAACTGCACAATAGAAGATGAATAAAGAGTGGTTTCCTAACGCCCTATAGCCTCTCGAAGATAAGTACAGACGTCTCTGCACCGATCCGCAAGACTCTATTAGCCATGCCCATAACTTGTGGGACCTACGTGAACCTAGTGCTCTGATAACATATTGTTACGACCCAATTTCATAATAGGCCGTGATGGCGCCTAACGCTGCCTCTAGGCAAGCCAACTGTGAACTAGTCACATGATTTCCTCTTTTTAACAAATTCTTTTCTAAGTAATTAAACTTTCCTTAATTTAAAAAGAATTTGAGAAATAACAGATCTAAAATAAATAACACGAAAGCAATTGTGTGCAACCATACGCATAGAATAAAACCAAAACCGCAAGTCTACTAGTTTGTGCCAAGACCGGGTATCACAAGTGTATAAGCATCTAGTAGAATATACAAAAAAATACTAGTCTACTGTCCAAAGTGAAATAGACAGAAAAATACAATCAAAGAAAGACTCTGGCTGCTGCAGAACGGGCCCAGAAGGCAGCTCACTGTGAAGCCTCGAAGTGTTATTCAAGTGGGCGTGCCAGACTGATATCCAGATGCACCTTCCTCAGATCATGCACATTTAAGTACAGAAGTGTAGCGTGAGTACATAAACAACATGTACCCAGTAAGTATTCAGTCTAACCTCGAAGAAGAAGTGATGAGGGGTCGACTTTGACACTTAATATAGGCTAACAATAATATGCCAAAATTTACAACTAAGCATGGATTTCGTGAATAATACTGAAAACTCAATAACAAGAAATAATAAATAATTCTTTCACCAGTACTAAGTCCTGAATTCATTTTCATCATTTAACAATTTATATCTCAAGCCAATGAAGAAGTATCAATTACAAATGATTTCAAAGATGTATCATGTGCAAATTATGCTGAGGTCGTACGACCCGATCCAACATAAATATTTAAATTGTGCACTGTCGAGGGTCGAACGTCACAAACCATAGATGCATCTATCTGCTACCGAGGCGTTCGGCCCGCTCCACAAAGAAAAATACTTTAAAGAAACACAAATTCTCAATAATAGTCAAGTGTTCCATTCACAACTTCAAGTAAGTGAAATTTAACCTTTTAAAATATCCTTTATAAGTTTCCAATCCAACTTAAGAAATTAAATTAACATTTAAGGGTGAAAACATTTCAAGTAAGGATGCAAACATTTCACCTCGTGCATACGTAGCCCCCCACAAATGGAAACACATGTTAATCAATTCACCTATGGGGATAATTCTCTCTTACAAGGTTAGAAAAGAGACTTACCTCGTCTCAAAGCCTACTTTCCAATCCAAGGTTGTGCTCAAACTCTCAATTTGGTACCAAACGACTCGAAACGAGTCAAATATTATATAAAATGTTCAATACATGTTCAAACTTTCATATCTTAATTATCAAAGTGATTTCCCAAGCCTATTTGAAAAATCCCTAAAATTCACCCCCGGGCCCACATGCCCGAATTTCGAAAATATTTGGAAAACGTTGTTACCCATGACATTATTAACTCAAATATATGATTTTCACTAGATTCTTTAACAAATTGCGTGGTTAAATCTCCTCTTTATCAAAACAGAGGTTTTTACCTAAACCCCAAGATTTTCACTAATTTACATGTTATAATCTACCCATAAACTATGTATTTAACTCACATTTGATAGAAATTACTTACCTCAATTAGTTGATGAAAATCCCCTCTCTAATCAGCTCCAAAATCGCCCCCAAGAAGTGTAAGAAATGGGCAAAATGCCTAAGTCCCGTATTTAAAACAACCTCACTGCCCAGCGAATCTCGCACCTGCGAGGCCACAGTCGCACATGCGTTGCCGCTTCTGCGGATGAAATCTCGCAGGTGCTGTCCTCCCCCAGCTGGCCAACATTCGCATCTGCGGAGCTATATCCACTCTTGCACGACCGCTCTTGTGACCTTCCCCAATCGCACATGCGCATTCGCAGGTGCGTAAACTCGCACGCATCTGCGGTCTATGGCCAAATGCTCCCAGTCCCTTCTGCGGCACGAACCACACATCTGTGGGCTCGCACCTGCGGCCCAAGGCTCGCAGGTGCGGTTACACCAGAACTGGTGCAACCAGCAACCCTTTTTATTTTCAAACCAATTGAATCAAAATATGAACTTCAAGTTCTTTAATTTACTCCCAACGCGCCGAAACGTACTTAAACTACTCGGAATGACACCAAATTTTGTGTGCAAGTCTTAAATGACGTTACAGAACTATTCTCGGTCTCGGAATTCTATTTAAATGATGCTACGCAACTGTGTGCAACCATAGTCATAGAATAAAACCAAAACCGCAAGTCTATTAGTGTGTGCCAAGATCGGGTATCACAAGTGTATGAGCATCTAGTAAAATATACAAAAGAATACTAGTCTACTGTCCAAAGTGAAATAGACAGAAAAATACAATCAAAGAAAGAGTTTGGCTACTGCAGAACGGGCTTAGAAGGCACCTCACCGTGAAGCCTCGAAGTGGTAATCAAGTGTGTGTGACGGACTGATATCCAGATGCACCTGCCTCAGATCCTGCACATTTAGGTGCAGAACTGTAGCGTGAGTACATAAACAACATGTACCCAGTAAGTATCCAGTCTAACCTCGAAGAAGAAGTGACGAGGGGTCGACTTTGACACTTACTATGGGTTAACAATAATATGCCAAAATTTACAACTAAGCATGGATTTCGTGAATAATACTGAAAACTCAATAACAAGAAATAATAAATAATTCTTTCACAAGTACCCGTGGGGATAATTCCCTCTTACAAGGTTAGAAAAAAAACTTACCTCGTCTCAAAGCCTTTTTTCCAGTCCAAGGGTGTGCTCAAACCCTCAATTTGGTGCCAAACGACTCGAAACTAGTCAAATATTATATAAAATGATCAATACATGTTCAAAAGTTCATATCTTAACTATCAAAGTGATTTCCCAAGCCTATTTGAAAAATCCCTAAAATTCACCCCCAGACCCACGTGCCCGAATTCCGAAAATTTTCGGAGAATGCTGTTACCCATGACATTATAAACTCAAATATATGATTTTCACTAGGTTCCTCAACAAATTTTGTGGTTAAATCTCCTCTTTATCAAAACCTAGGTTTTCACCTAAACCCCAAGATTTTTACTAATTTACATTTATAATCTACCCATAAACTATGTATTTAACTCACATTTGATAGTAATTACTTACCTCAATTAGTTGATGAAAATCCCCTCTCTAACCAGCTCCAAAATCGCCCCCAAGAAGTGTTAGAAGTAGTCAAAATGCCTAAGTCTCGTATTTAAAATAACCTCACTGCCCAGCGAATCTCGCACCTGCGAGGCCACTACTGCACCTACGGTGCCGCTTCTGCGGAGGAAATTTTGCAGGTGCGGTACCCCCCAGCTGGCCAACGTTCACATCTGCGGAGCTAGAGCTGCTCCTGCGACCTTCGACGCGCGCCTGCGGACATAGCCGCTTCTGCGGTTTCCCCAATCGCACCTGCACATTCGTAGGTGAGCAAACTCACACGCATCTGCGGTCCATGGACAAATACTCCCAGCCTCTTCTACGACATGAACCATGCATATGCGGCATCGCACTTGCGGCCCAAGGCTCGTAGGTGTGGTTACACCAGAACTAGTGCAACCAGCAGCCTTTTTTAGTTTCAAACTCAATGCGTGCATCGTCCGAACGGCATCCGAGGCCCCCGAGGCCCGTCCCAACATACCAACAAGTTTGGAATTATAAAATGGACTCGCTCAAACTCTCGGAACATACAAAACTACATCAAACCTAAGAATCACACGCCAAACTAATTGAATCAAAATATGAACTTCAAGTTCTTTAATTTACTCCCAATGCGCCGAAACGTACTTAAACTTCTCGGAATGACACCAAATTTTGTGTGCAAGTCTTAAATGACGCAACGGAACTAGTCTCGATCTCAGAATTCCATTGGGACCTCAATAATACCAAAACCTACTTCAAACCAGATTTAAAAAACTTCCAAAACTTTCAAAGAACCAACTTTCACTATTAGGCGTCGAGATGCTTCCGGGTGATCCAAAACCCGATCCGAACATACGCCCAAGTCCGAAATTATCATACGAACCTATTGGAACCGCTAAATCTCCATTCTGAGGTCGTTTACTCAAAACGTTGACCGAAGTCAAACTTAGCTTTTTTAGCCAACCTTAAGGAACCAAGTATTCCGATTTCAACCCGAACCCTTTCAAATATCAAACTAACCATCCCAGCAAGCCATAAAATAGTAGAAGCACGTACGAGGGGTTTTATTTAGGGGAAGAGGTTTCTAAAAAGTAAAACGACCGGTCGTATCATTACAATAAACCGATTTGATGTTCTACTTGTTTCTTTATCAACCACTGCCTAAGCAAGTGGATAAAAATGCTTGACTGAATCTTGATCCACAACCACTAACATTTGTCCCTTGCATTTTGTTTTCAAAAATGTACCATCCAGACCTATCAAAGGTCTCAAACCTTTTTTCCAGCCATATTTTAAAGCTTGGAAGCACACATACATCCTTAAAAATATCCTCGTACCTTCTGCCAAAGCATCTTTGGATATATTAATCACTATGTCAGAACCAGGATTGCTCTCTCTCAACTCCTGTGCATATCCCTCCAACCTATAGTAATCATTCAAGTAACTACTCTCCAATTTCTCCAAAGCAAAGCCTTTTAACTCTTCTCAGCTTTGACTCACTCACATTAAGTTTAAATTGTCTCTCCAACTCATCCTTCATTCCTTTTATCTTATACTTAGGATTGTTCTGAATTTTTTATTCTAAAATATTGTGCTAAAGTATCAGATGATGCTCTTCTATTTTCATATGCATCATCACAATTGTGTTTTAAATTTAAAGTCTTGATCTTAAAACCTTGATCATTCCCATCCTTGGAAATATGACAATAAAAGAGACAACCCTCATCACAACTATATGTAACTCTACTTATATCAATTTTTTAAACCTGTAATCCCTTTTTATTTGCAACAGCATACAACCCAATAACTTGTTTAGCTTTAGCTAGGTCTTTAAAGGACATACCTTTCTCCAAAAACATTTACTCTTCCAGCTTTTCAGTGATACCAAGTTTTCTTTGCTTTTTGAATACTTCCAACCTTTCTTCTCTATCATCTTCTTCACTAGACAAAGAATTATCATCTACATCCTCCTTACTACTATCACAATCTGTTATGGGTTTTATATTAACACTAAAAGACTCATGGAAGTGAATAATGTTCGTAACATACACGATATCTTCTTCATATTTGTCTACCGCAAATAAGTCCAAAATATAGAACTGATTTGAAAGTAAACTATGGAGAGCTTTAACACCTTCATCCCTTACGACCACATAATATATACCAGATGGTCCAATAACTAAAAGTTGCTTTACCTCAATAAACCCTAACTTCTCACTCATGAATTCTTTACAAATATCAATATAAGACAAAAAAAATCTGCTTTGTAACTTCTCCACACGTGAATAAGTTTTTTACTATATACCAGTTGTGGTTTTGTAACGATCCGACCAGTTGTTTTGAGAATTTAAGTCACGTTCGGTAACATAAGGTCTTGAGAAGCTTTGTATTATCTGTATTGATTTACGTGCATGGTCGAGTTCAGTTACCGGATGATTCAGAGTCAAATCGGAAGAAACATTCTAGTTTTGGAAGCTTAAGAAGTAAGAATTGACCGGAATTTTAACTTTTGTGTAAATGGCTCCAGAATGGGTTTTGAATGATTCTAACAGCTTCGTATGGTGATGTTGGACTTAGGCGTGCGTGCGAATTTGGAGTCCGTAGGGTAATTTGGAGCATTTCGGCGAAAGTTAGAAAAGTTGAAGTATTGAAGGTTGAGAGGTTTGACTAAGAGTTGGCTTTGGTGATATCGGGGTCAGAATGCGATTCCGAGCATTGAACAGCTCTGTTATGTCATTTGGGACTTGCCTGCAAAATTTGACGTCATTCTGGGTTGATTTGATAGGTTTCGACGGGAGTTTTAGAAGTTGCAAGATTTGAAAGTTCATAAGTTCGATTCATGGTGTGATTCATAGTTTCGACATTGTTTGATGTGATTTGAGACCTCGAGCGAGTCTGTGTTAGGTTATGGAACTTGTTGGTATGTTTAGACGGGATCCCGAGGATCTCGGGTGTGTTTCGGATGGGCTACGGGCCAATTTTTTTTATTTTTGGACTTCTAGTTTCTGCCATCTGGTTTCCTTAATCGCGTTCGCGTAGTGCAATTTATGGAGAATGAATTATTGTTCTTCGTGTTTGCGTGATTCCATTCGCGATTGCGAAGGTCTGCTTTTCCCTTCTTCGCGTTCGCACCCGTCTCTTTGCGTTCGCGTAGCTCAGTTCCTGGGCTATCAATTTCCTTATTCGCGATCGCATATGTTTGTTCGCGATCGCGTAGCACTAATTCCGGGTAGTAATTATTTCTTCTCCGCGTTCGCGAGCTTGTTTTTGCGTCCACGAAGCACTTCTTGGCAGTCTCATTTTTCTTCTTCGCGAACGCGATCCTTCCTCCGCGTTCTCAATGCATAATCATATGGGTAGATTATAAGATCTTCAAATCGAGGGTTAGGCCATTTATATCATATCTTGACTTGTAGAGCTCAATTTTGAGCGATTCTTGTGGGTTTTTCAAGCAAATCGATTGGGTAAGTGTTCTTTACCTAGAATTTATTTTATTCCATGATTTTATCTTTATTTTTATCATTTAATTTGTATTTTGAGTTGAGAAAAATGGAGGTTTTTGAAAAAAAAAGTCAAAATGCAAAATCATGATTTGAGAGACGAATTGGCATCGGAATTTGATAATTTTAGTATGGTTGAACTCGTATCGGAATGGGTATTCGGGTTTTGTAAAATTTGTCGGGTTCTGAGGTGCGGGCCCGGGGGTCGACTTTTGGGTCGATTTTTAAATTTTGATAAATATTGTGGCTTTATGATCCGGAATAGTTTCTTATGAATTTTATTTGTGCTTTAAAGTTATTTTTGTTAGATTTGAGCCGTCCGGAGACCATGTCACCCGAAAAGTTTATTTTTGAGTATCGGTCTATCTTCTTTGAGATAAGTATCTTGCCTAACCTTGTGGGGGGGAACTACCCCTTAGGATTTGAGTCTTCTATGCTAATTGTAGTCTGTGTACGCGAGGTGACGAGTATGTGCTCGGACCTATTTGTGAAAAATTGGCCTTTTAGGGTTCTTAGGTCCTTGTATTCACTGAATATGTAGTTGTTCTCGTTATGAGCATGTTTCTTAATTACTAGTCCACCTCTACCTGCTTTAATCAGAATTTATTTGCTTCATGATCCACTCTTGTTTCTTATTTGATCTATCTGGGCCTCAACTAAAATTGTTATCTCTTCTATTGACATATTTTCCTTTCCTAACTGTTTATCTTTATTTGAAGTATAATTATCTCTTCCGTAATTATTCACCCTTAATTGAAACTATGATTATCTTTCTGACGCTTATTCTTATTGAATTTGTTGTATCTCTTCCCTAATTGCTCAACCTTAAAAAGAAGTTAGACATCCTATAATTTAGTTGACTTGTCCTTATTTAGAATTATTCGACTTGTGTTAGTTCCCTCGTTGTCGAACTGTATATTGTGGACAGTTGTACATAGTATTTCCTTTCTTGTTGAGATGTTCTTATTATGACTAGTATTCTTGATTGTGGCTACTCCTTGTGAATTAGTTTCTCCGTTCCTTTAAGTTCTGGAATCACTGAGTTGATTTATTTGTCGTACCCTTGTATTATTTTCATTGTTGATGTTGTATTTGTTGTTGTGATGCACGAGGTTTCTGCCGTGCGATTGTTGTTATTGTTATGCACGTGATTTCTATCGTGCGGTTGTTGTTATTGTGATGCACGAGGTTTCTACTGTGAGACTATTATTGGGTTGCACAAGGTTTCTATCGTGCTATTGTTAATAGTGATAATTCCACATGCGGCGTGACAAGGCGGGCTATATATATATATGTGGGTTGCATATGTGGCGAGACAAGATAGAAATATTATTATGCACGTGTGGCAAGACAAGGCGGGCATTTACTTTACTATTGCACACGTGGCGAGACAAGGTGGGTTGTGTCAAGGATTGATTTGTGATGACTTATGATAGTCAGGGGGCATTCTTGTTGTTTATATTTATGTAGTGGTGCACTTACCTGTGTGAGTTCTATCTTGTGAAAAAATTGTGGGAAAACATTTTACGTGTTGTTCATTTCATTTTCTATACTTACTAGCTGGCATAAACTATGCAAGAACACTTGCACAAGTATACACGTAGTTAACCACTCTTATCGGTTAAAGAGGATTCTTGATATTATTGAGTATAGATGTACATCCTTGTTTAATTGCCTTCTATGTGAGAATGGCTCTATTTGGCACGTGAGTCGTCTGTGCGGTTATAAATTATAATGAGAGCACAAGATGCTAAGTGTTAGGGTTCAGGAATTGGACCCGTGAGTTGTGAATATTCAGAGGTTCGGTACCTCGTGGAGGTTATAGGCTAAAATCCGGTGTGAAAGCGGTCGTTTTGTTGAGTTGTTATTTGCCTTTCATTTATTTGCGATCACTGGATTTAGACCGTGTTTCCGTACATCTACTGTGTCATTATTATGGTATTCCGCTGAAAGTTGTTGTTTTCCTTTCTTACTGAAATTACCGTATTATTTGCCATTTCGCTAGTCTTTATGTAGATATCATACTCTGTTGTTCCTATACTTATACTTATTCAGGTTATTTAGTCCAGTAGGTATCTTAACTGTACCTCGTCACTACTACATTGAGGTTAGTCTTGATACTTGTTGGGTACCGTCGTGGTGTACTCATACTGCACTTCTGCACACTTTTGTGCAGATCTAGGTATTTTCGAAGTCAATTGATCATTAGCTAGCTATGCGGATTGTTGTTGTGGAGACTCAAGGTAAATGTGTTATTGCGTTCGCAGGCTTCGGAGTCACCTTCTGACTTGTATTCACATTGTTTACTTTATTTCAAATATTTGTATTTAGAAATTTGTAACAAACTCTGTAGAGCTTATAACTTGTACTACCGATTTTGGGAATTGTAAATATTATAGAGATGCACGAACAGGTCGAGATGCGACGTCGATCACATCGGGTGGGGCCATTCTCCCAGAGCAGAGTTTGAAGCAAGGGTCAGAACTTTAGGCAGAGGCCTCATTCTATTTCAAAATTTATTAGATGGTATTTAATAATTGTTGTTATTCAGTAAATATTAGGCTTACCTAGTCCCTAAGATCCTTTTCCCTAAAGGCACCATCTATATTAAGCTTGTAAAAGCCTTTGTGGGTTTTGTGCCATGCAACGTTGACCTTATGGGTTTGAACATTAATTAATTCTTTTTGCGTTAGCATCTTGTACTTGACTGCTAAAGAAACTGAGTTTCTTAGGTTAAAATTGAAGGAGGTGCTATCATGTTTATTCTTGTTACGATTGAGCCAAATTTTCCATAGAGCAAAAAGGTATAATTCATCCCATGATAGGTATGAGGATAACTTAGGTGCAATTAGGTCTTTAATATTAGTGAGCTAGTGTGATGTATTATGATGTGAAGGGATATTATAGCCTATCATATCCTAGAATTAGAGGACTGCATCACACGTAATAAAAATGTGATCAATAGATTCGTTTTCTTTTTTACAAATTGGACATTTGGGGTCAATATTAATACCAATATCTTGGAGGTAAGATCGATAGGGAAGTTTATTGTGAAGACATTTTCATAGAAAAAACTTGATCTTGTTGGGACGGTGAAGTTCCCAAATCCGGTTAAACTCAGTGGTATTAGGGTCATCTTGGCTAACAAACTTGTAGCAACTTTTCGACGTAAACTTGCATGGCACAAACCCCACAGAGGCTTTCCTCATATTGTCACTTGTAAAGAGAGGAAAGAAGATGTGATAAATGAATAGTCTAATAGATGCATTTACTTGTTTTGTTTTGAGATTCCGATCTTTTTACTCTATAAAGTATCAACCAGACACTTGAATTCGATCAAACTAAGTTTTAAACACCTTCAGCAGTGTAAGTTGCTCACTCGCCTAGGCATGAATAACACATCAGATCCACCTCACACTATTATTTGTTTTAAAAAAATATTATTTTTTTATAAAAATCCCAAATCAATTTCCCTTTTTTTCCAAAAAAAAAAAAACAAACCTTCCTCCTATCTTTCCTCCATTCCATCTCACCCTCTTCCACCAACCACCGTCACACACCACCACCCTTTTTTTCTCCATCAGAAAACACACAACCAAACCCACTTCAATATTTCTCCATTGCGTGCACTCGACCAATCTCGCTATCCCATCTCCTCTTCTCTTCTTTACCTTCACGTCACCCTCTCAAAACCCATGCAGCGAACGAATCAGGGTCTATACAGGGCCAACTCCAATGTTATGGAAGGTGAGGCTTGTTCCTTAGGCCCCCAAATTTAGGGGGGGCCATTTTTAAAAAATAATAAGTTTATAGGTATTTAAAAAAAATATTTAGTACTTTTAATATAAAAGTAGAGTTTTTAATATAAAAAGAAAGAATTTTTTTAGATATTTAAATAAAGTATTAACTTATTAAAAAATAGGTAGATGAATAGTCTTATGGTGCAGCCCTTAGCCGGACACCGCACATAACGGGAGCCTTTTTTTACTAAAAGTATGTGCATTTTTTACTAAAAAGTAATCCGACGTAGATAGCGCATGACTGCATTCGTTTGGAAAGAACGGAAGTTACTGTGGGTCACACAGAAAATTCTAAAAATTTGAAGGGTACTTGTTTTTCTTTTATCCACATTTTAAATAAGTGAATAATAGATTTTTTCGGCTTAACTCAAGAAATACATTTTCCAACTTAATTCAAACTATGGCGTACAAAGAAACACGAGGAAAATTGGGTTACGAGCACATAAGAACACAAATTGTAAATCCGACAACCTGAAATCTTGGACACTCATTGCAGATTGCCGCCCAACTACATTGCAGCCATTCAATTGTAAAACCAAATCAGTAAACTCCGCAGATAGATTCAAAAACATACAAAACATTATAGGGAACTCCATGAGCAAAACTAGCCACATCTAATTAGATTTGAATCTTCAGTATTACTCGGAAGTGATAAACAAAACAGTAAGAATTTAACTCCACTAAGCACAAGACAATTTAAGTCTTAACTAGTAAAAATGAAGATCCTTCATCAGATATCCTTGTTCAAGCATAAAGCCTTCCAAAGCATCAGACGACCTTGATCTTACCATCTACTCCTTGATGCCTCACTGCACATGTAAATACACAAAAACATCAAGAAGCATTCAAATAATGTCAACATGCAGACAAATGTAAATGAAAAGTCACGAGAATATCTGGACAACCACCATTCAAGGGCCTATATCTTTTGTTGTCAAAATAGCCTTCAAGTAACAATGTGATTCAATACATGAGCACCAAAGAACAGGTTAGATTCTTTTACCCTTGGGTGTAGAAATGATCACAGATACGCCTAACTGATGACAAACATAGCATCGTACAACTGAGAACCATATCCTTTTGATAAGCCAGAAATAATTTTATTAAGGAAAGACCAATTGGTACTCATATACAAAAAAGAAACTACATCAATCAGCCACGAACTATTTACTTACTAAAATACTATATCAAACTATACATAAACTAATGTGATCCTTCATTCATGAAATGCCAACACAAAACAGAGTTGAATATCCACTTCTCTATGAACTGAATCACCAGATCAGATCTATTTTGATTATCTTCAAAAAAAACATAGCCTCGAACAAAAGGTTACTCATTTGCCAACCCTTCACAATTAGCAAACAAATATTGAAGTGCATGCTTTTCTGCATGTGTGTTTGCCTCAGCATAACCCTAAATCTCACAACACTATTCACCTATCAGAATACTTGCATCATCCTCTCAACAAGCTGGACCTCTAGTGTTTACGGATGAAACCCTGGTGTAGTGCATTCAACATATGCGACCACCTTATTAATTTCTGACTGAAAACACACACATTAGCCACCCCTTCGGACTTAGCAGATGAATACATGTTGTATATCCCTTGGTAATGGTTTTTCCGCTAAAGTCTTACACATTAGCCACCCTTTACGACTTAGCAGATGAATATTAGACATGCATCCAGTTCTACCATGTGTATCTCCCTTGAGATTGGTGTTGCCCTGAACTCTTACATATTTTATTCATCGAACAGAAACCCACCACCCTCTATTCAACCAACTAGGCATCCATCTATTGTAGATGAAACCAGGTGTAACCACCTATTTAATGTTATATATGCCACCTCCTCCTTTTTGGTATGGTCCCGCGCCCTCTACTGGTTTTGATTTACTTGGTCTGTGCCAAACATAAACTTGGCTGCCAAGATTTTGGCCAAACATTTTCAACACATGATATCAGCTTATGAGGAATAACAATTCGGACAGATTAATACCAATATAACCTTCTTTTCCACACTGTCATATCTAAAATGGATCATTAATCATTTCTGCTGAAACATTGAAGGTTTGCTTACTATTCCAAAACCTTAGGCATCCATAACCCAAACAAATATGCCGAAAGCAATAGAGAACCAGAAAGATAGTTCCTTTCTTCCAACTTCAAAACAGACATAGGATACACTAAGGGGTCATCTGGTTTGATGTTTGAAAATATCTATATTACAAAACTCCACATTATTAAGTGGGTGTTTGGTTGATAGAACTGTTTCCTATGCCTAACTTAGGTGGTATTCTCCATATTATTTTGTGCCTAACCTGATGAGAAATGATCAAAAATGAATCAAATAATATCAATAAAAAAGTATTTTAAACTGCTGTCTATTAGCTAAATCACCTCTCACATCTTAATTCAGTTATTCCATCTTTTATTAGTACACCTCATTTTGGTTTTCCTCTCAAATGTTCTTATTTGATATAATGAGAAACAATTTTTTTGACATACTTCTCATTAGCTTTACAGTAATTAAATTTTTTTATCACATAATAACAACAAAAATAGTAATATGTTTGATAAAGTGATTAATATAGGCCAGGGGTTAAATAAATAGAAACTTAAGCACAAAATTTGATGGACACAGTGGCCATAGAAAACACTAACATAAACACATAATATTCAGTTAAAACAGTGGACAAGTAAAAAGAATACCTTATATATTGCTTGGGTACATGAAAACCCTAACCTTAGACCCCTGAAAGATTTACAGAAAGAAAATAACGCAGTTAATCAGAAAGATAAAACTACTAATCAAATAATAATGCAAATAACAGAAATGTACCATAGACTTTGGTGGCAAGTTAGACTTGAACTTCGC
The DNA here is from genome assembly GCA_000715115.1 of Nicotiana otophora. NCBI lineage: Eukaryota > Viridiplantae > Streptophyta > Magnoliopsida > Solanales > Solanaceae > Nicotiana > Nicotiana otophora. The sequence goes on from AWOL01S0067267.1 coordinate 33,890, forward strand.
TCTGACGACGCCGCTGTTTCCATGAGGCCTACAAACCTTACCCCAAATGCAGCGATAATGAGAGTTATTCTTCTTTGTCTTAGCCTTGTAGATGTACGCCATGCGCTTTCCGAGGTACCAATCCACTTCTTCCTTAGTGTTCACTCCCTCAATCTGAATCAACGAAGTGCTTGGATACTGGTTCGATTTTGACCTAACACACAGATTAAACAATTTTAGATACTCAATCATATGAAATCGACATTAATCTTCAGATAGTGAGAGTACGTTACCTTTTGTATCCAAGAACGGTTCCTCTGACATAGAGTCTACAGAAACAGAAAAGAATAAAGACGGTGTGAAAAAATGAGATTCTGCAGATAATGTAATGAAGTTGGGTTTGAGAAGATTCAATACCTGACGCGCTCTCCTTGGCGTCCCTTCACCATTTTCGATTCAGGGGATAGGGGAATGGGGGATACGGCGAACGACGGAGACGTCTGCAGAGAAAATCTTAAAACCCTAGAGGAATACTCGTTTTAGAAGAGAGGTATATATGTTCTGGCGCTTTGCATTTGGTCGTCAAATGGGCTGGAGGCCCAGTAGTTCGATTCCTAGGGTTTGAAATATTGGCTTTTGACAAAGTTGGCCGCTCGGCCCAAAATATTAGGGATTTTTACAAAAAGGGATCTTTACACAAATAGCCGGCCATATTAATTATTTATTTTTTTAGTCATATACATAAATTATACATTGATTATAAACAATTATGCACATGTAATACATAAATTATCCATATATTATATATTCTCTGATTATTTTTAATTTAAGTGATAGGGTGGGCGGCTATTTGGGTTAATTCTTCTTACAAAAAATAGTTGGTCGACTCGAAATTACTGTTTATTTTTTCTAATTAGTATACATGAATTACACATGATTATAGGCATAATCTATAAGAATTATAAATATATATTTTTTTAATTTAGACAGCCATTATTTAAGTTAACTAGTTATAATATACGTGCGATGCACGTGTATTCTGCGTTTGTTAATAACAAAAATATATGGAATATAGAATAAGAATGAATTATGTGTATAACAATTGACGTCAAGACAGATGCAACATTCATTTAAATAAAAAAATAAATGTTATTACACTGACAAAAATAATTGAATTTCAAGCAATCTATAACCTATAAAACCGAAAATTTAGGTGTGTTAGGTATAATACTGTAATTATAAGTATTTCATTATATGAGATAATAATATGTTATGTTGTTATATCTGACCTTACATACTTTGTAGATGATGTTCTTGGTATTTGGTGTATCGTCTTATTTTTTATTTTATTAACAAATTTTTGTGTGTAAGTGTTGGCGCTTTGCAGGTAGTGCTGGGTATTAATTGACCTTACATACCCAGCACTATATGCTGCTGAGATCTGAAGCCACTTAAATATGATAAAAATTGAGCTTTTTCAACCAATTGAAAAGCTTTCACTTTAAAACTCATCTGCAATGCACATCTTGAACAATTTGCTTTATGATGAAGCAAAAGTCATTCTTTGTATTTTGAAATACCCTTTAATTCCTCTTGCACCAAACATAATACACCACGACAGTCATAACCGTTCTAAACACTTTAGCCCCAAAAGATTTTTCTTTAACACACTCTTCATAAGACTAATGCCGACATCAAAATAATTATACTAAATATCTTGGATATCTAATCTAGATCATAGATATTCTACCAATTTTTTTTCATAAAATTTCTACACGTGAGACTTTCTTTCTTTATTCACAGACTTAACAAATAGGTGCTTTAATAACGATAACTATTGACAATACTCATAGCCACATTTTTCAATGCGCCGTAAAACTTCTCCTGCAAGTGCCAATTTCATTTAGACGTCTCATCTCCAACTATCACATATCGTCTTAATTACTTGTAAATCATATTCAGATAAGTATGTTATTATTGAGGTTAAAAAAATATAGACTCCTTAAGAGTGCGTTCTCTGCTTGACAAAATTATAAAGAAAATTACTCGACATATTTATGAAATACTTCATATATGTGCGATTGTGCGTACAAAAAGTCTAGGAGAAGAAGAACGAAAAGCATTTTGATTATTTGTTTAAGGTTGGCTAGTTTTAACATAATTAATGAAGGATAGCGATTCACTACAATTTAAATTTTTTAATGTAATAATAACTTCAAAGCAAAAAAAAGTTAATTAAACGAACCTACAAAGAAAAATCTCTAAATGATTGACATTTTAAACATATTCAAAATTTTAAAAATCAGACAACAAATCAATAGGATGCTGAAATTCAAATATTATGAGGCTACTTGATTATGTACAATAAGCTCCTATTAGATTTGTAGGAAATGCACATTTATATTAGTAGAAGTACAAATGAATAACTTAACTAAAAGTACAAAACAATCAAAAGAATTCTGAAAAAAGAGTAAAATTTCTTTAAAAGAGTAGTCGAAAAATATCAAGATCAGATGATAAATATATCTTACATACGCAATAAACTTATCAAACTGAAAATAGAGAGATTATTGATCTTCCACATCTAGATATGCTTCTTGCGGCACTTTGATTAAATTGGCTATTAGATGAATAGTGAGTGAGATGCTAGAAGATATTCTGCACGTTAAGAATGGTACTTCTATTTAGTTTATGCCCATTATGTGTTTTCTCAAAGAAATCATATAAGAAAGTTTCAAACCGATTCTACGAATAATAAAGTTGGTCTGCCATAGCGAAGCATGTCGACATCTCAAGGACTTACCCTGCATATCCATAAAAAAAGAATCAAAAAATTTTAAAAACCAAAATACCACGGGCAACAACTTGGAACTAAATTGCACACAAAAGAATTTTAACATGAGTTAGCTTGAATACGCTGTGTTTAAAGAAGTTTTATTTTATTAGGTCATCCAAAATATATCTATAGGTAACACTCCTAAAGTGGGATTATGTAACCTAATAAAAGTGACCTAATTATATTAAAAATCTTGCTATTTGATCTAATACTCCGTATAAGTTAAAAGCCTTTTAACATTTTATTTAATGGTCCTTCAAGAGGTTCGAATTTGTGAGGTTCTTTTTAATCTTTAAAATATGTGTACTTAGAGAAAAAACTTTTTGTTGTGAGAAAAATTAAGGTTGATTGATTTTTAACTTCGTTTTTTTCCTAATGATTAAACAACCCATGAATGCAATATATTAAAATTACTATCGAACTAATACAATAGTACTAATTTAAGCATAAACGAATAGTAATTCTGCATGAAGCGTTATTATAGCATTGTATGGCATACCTGAATGGACGAAGATACAATAGTAAAAATTTTCAAAACTTAAGCGGAGCAGTACATATTCCCGGCATTAAAGCAACACAAACTAAACTTTATTTCTTAATTAAAAGTACTAAACCATAACAATCCACGAGTAGGAAAAATATTTTATCTTAACCAACGTTTAATATTGATAAAATCTAAAATGCAAAAATTTAGTTTTCAACAAAGGGAATTTAAGATTTACACCCACCAATCATCATAGCTTCTATTTTGCTAGAAAATAGAGTTCACCCCAAAAAAATAATTTCTTTATCTTGACATTCCCAATTTTTTTCAAATTAATATTACCTAAACATGAAAAAAAAACATAGATAAAGCACCATGAATTACTAGGAATTAGAAACACAACGCAAAAATTAAGAATGATATTCGCTGAAACCAAATATATAAGATATAGCAACAGATAGCATAGAACATAGGAAATCACACAAATTATAGTAAAACCAAAGAATACATAATCAAATTTATAAAATTATAGCGTCTAATATCAAGCCGATTATCAAACCAATTTAAAATTAGATAAAGCAATGCAGTTGATAACTTGATAAGTAGTTGAGTTATGGGCGTCGTGGCTACACTCAATTTTATCGTTCAATGCTCCTTTATAGATGTAATTTTCTAACCTAAGTATGGATTTTATTTAGATTTGATAGTAAAAACATAATTTCAAATAAGGAAAAGTAACTTGGAATGCATTATGGAACTTTCGATAACTTCAAATAAGGAAAAGTAACGTATTATGGTTATTTTACAAAGTTTAAATAAGAAAAAAATTTAGTAAAAGAATATTATTTGATTAGAAAGTTTTTAATATTAGAAAATTATGAAATCACTATTTAACCTAATATGAAATATATTTTTAAAGGTGAAAAATGCGAAATATAAATAGATAGATATAGATTCTTCTAAACTTTAACAGTCACAATTGTGCGTTACAATTTGTAGCCAAAAACAAATAAAATTTGCTAACTCTTAAAATTATCTCTGCATCGCCCCTCCCTCCTAGCTGTTTAAAATTATTCCTCCTCTTTTTCTTCTTTCAACTTATTTCTCTCCTCCACTCTTCATTATTTTTCTCAATCCCTTATTGTCATAGCTCCACCACCTTGACCCATCATATCTATCTACCTTCTATTTAGTCACTACAAAACTATCCTCTATATTATATTCACTCACAATCTCACAGCCACAGACGAAAGCTCCTTCCTTTCACAAAAAATAACTCAATCTATTTTCAATAATTAGTGGAACACTATGGTCTATACTCAATATATGCTCACTAAGTATGCAACGAGTTTATAATAATTAATTATAAATTATACACTCATGATACAATCGAGATAGAGTCAGGATACCATTGATATATTGTATACAATATACAAGCAATGAATATATGTTGTATAACAGTGTATATACACATTGTATAATAACGTATATACAAAGTTTATACACTGCAATATAGTGTATATATAACTTTTATACACTTCCACGTAGTGTATATATAATTTTTATACAAAATGATAATACAAGCATTGTGACCACCATGAACACTCCAAACCACCATTGATACTCAATTCAAAATATCTTTAATTACTGACAATCACTATAAGAACAATACAAACACATAAAAATCTCATTCTTTCACATCAAATTTATGTAGTCACAAATTTAATTCAAGTATTAAAGTAGAAACAACAAGACAAGAAAGGAAGAGAACGAGAGAGACAAGAAAATAAAACAAAGGTAAAAAAAAAATCACTTAAAGATATTGTATACGGGGAAAACCGAGCTCGAAGTTCGATCGAGCATCCAACACGGCAGACCAGGGTCGAGATATGATAATCGAGTAAAGTCGAGCTCGAAGTTTGATCTAGCGTCCAACACAATAAATCAGGATCGAAATACGATAATTAAGTCCCAGAGATCGGCCCCAAAGCATTGTCAAAATTAGTCATCAAAACCACCAGATTTGCCTTCAAGTTTTACCGAAGACGTAACCGGTCCCAGTTCTAACGGTCTCAAAGAAAACCATGCCAACTTATCCGACAAGGGTCAGCAATTCCCGCAACTGACCGGTCGTTACGGCAGAAATCACGAAACACATCAAAAAAGGGGACCAACAGTCAACAAAACAAGGACTTTTGCCTTTTATACAACAAAAAAATAATATCTTAAAAAGTAGGTCTCCCATATTATATAAAGGAGACCTGACAATTCATTGTGGAGATAGTACCATACGCTCACAAGCAATACATTATCGTTATTCTATAAATTCTTATTTTTTTGGTATCTTGGTGTCAATCGAAATACATTCAACTCAAGGGTGATCAGCTTTCCTAGGCTAAATTATCCAATTCGTGTGGTTTACAGTTAATTTATTATTATTTATTTTAATTGCAATCTAATTTATCGTTCAGTATCAAGTTAATCCGCATATCCTTTAAACCACTAACAAATTCAATTATTATCCGATTTTGAGGGTAAACAGTTTGGCGCCAACCGTGAGGATAAGGATAACATCGGTAATTTGATACGAATCACCATAGCACACCCTATTTTACACTCGTTCTTTGAAGTATTTCTGATTTCAGGTCAGGATCGAAATCTCAAACCCACAGTCTGTCCCACTTGTACATAGTATTTCCTTTCTTGTTGAGATGTTCTTATTATGACTAACACTCCCGACTGTGGCTACTCCTTGTGAATTAGTTCCTTCGTTCCTTTAAGTTTTGGAATCTCTGAGTTGATTTATTTGTCACACCATTGTATTATTATCATTGTTGTTGTTGTACTTGTTGTTATGATGCACGAGGTTTCTGCCGTGCGGTTGTTATTATTGTGATGCATGAAGTTTCTGTCGTGCGGTTATTGTTATTGTGATGTACGGGGTTTCTGCCGTGCGAGTGTTATTGGGTTGCACGAGGTTTTTGCCGCGCTATTATTAATATTGATAATTACGTATGGGGCGTGACAAGGCGGTCTATATATATGTGGGTAGCGCATGTGGTGAGATAAGGTGGAAATATTATTATACACGTATGGCGAGACAAGGAGGGCATTCACTTTACTATTGCACACGTGGCGAGACAAGGCGGGCTGTGTCAGCGATTGATTTGTGATGACTTGTGATAGCCAGGGGCATTATTGTTGTTGATATTTATGTAGTGGTGCACTTACCTGTGTGAGTTCTATCTTGTGGAAAAATTATAGGAAAACATTCTACGTGTTGTCCATTTCTTTTTCTATACTTACTAGCTGGCATAAACTATGTTAGAACACTTGCACAAGCATACACGTAGTTAAGCATTCTTAACGGTTAAAGAAAATTATTGATATTGTTGAGTATAGATGTACATCCTTGTTTAATTGCCTTCTATGTAAGAATGGCTCTATTTGGCACGTGAGTCGCCAGTGAGGTTATAAATTGTAATAAGAGCACAGGATGCTAAGTGTTAGGGTTCATGAATTAGACCCGTGAGTTGTGAATATTCTGAGGTTCGATACCTCGTGGAGGTTATTGGCTAAAACCCGGTGTGAAAGCGGTTGTTTTGTTGAGTTGTTATTTGCCTTTCATTTATTTGCGATCACCGGATTTAGACCGTGTTTCCGTACATCTAATGTGTCATTATTATGGTATTCCGCTGAAAGTTGTTGTTTTCCTTTCTTACTGAAATTACCGTATTATTTGTCATTTCGCGTAGTCTTTATGTAGATATCATACTCCGTTGTTCCTATACTTATACTTGTTCAGGTTATTTAGTCCAATAAGTATCTTGATTGTACCTCGTCACTACTCCACTGAGGTTAGTCTTGATACTTGCTGGGTACCGCCGTGGTGTACTCATACTGCAGTTCTACATATTTTTGTGCAAATCCAAGTATTTTTGAAGTCATTTGATCATTAGCTAGCTGTGCGGATTGTTGCTGTGGAGACTCAAAGTAAACCTGTTGCTGCGTTCGCAGGCTTCAGAGTCACCTTCTGATTTATATTCACACAGTTTACTTTATTTCTAACAGTTATATTTAGAAAATTATAACAAACTCTGTAGAGCTTATGACTTGTACTATCGGTTTTGGGAATTGTAAATATTATAGAGATTTCTATTTCAAAAATTGTTAGATGTTATTTAATTATTGTTGTTATTCAGTAAATGTTAGGCTTACCAAGTCCCTAAGACTAGGTGCCATCACGATACCTAACGGAGGAAAAATTGGATTGTGACAAGTTGGTATCAGAGCTCTAGGTTCATAGGTGCTATGAGTCATAAGCGACTTTAGTAGAGTCTTGCGGATCGGTACAGAGACGTCTGTACTCGTCTTCGAGAGCTACAGAACTATTATGACAGTTTCACTTCCTTCATTCCTATCGTGCGAGTTTATTGATCTCGAAGTTTGAAGCATTTATTATTCCATTCTCTCACAGATGCTAAGGACACGAGCTGCAGTTACTGATGACGCTGCCCCCGGAGCAGATGTCGCTAGGGACAGAGGCCGAAGAGGAGCCGCCAGTAGCTCCGGTTGGGGGACAGGTACCAGAGGCGCCTGGTGTTATCCCCGAATTTCAGGAGACCTTAGCACTGTTCCTGTGCATGTTTGGTATATTGGCTTAGGCAGGGTTGATTCCGGTTGCACCAGCTACTTCACAGACCAGGGGATGAGCTCAGACTCCCGCCGCCCACACTCCAGAGCAGTGAGTTCACATTGGTCTGGTTCCAGGTGTCATGGCGACACAACATGTGGTTCCAGTTTATCCTGTGGTTAAGGCAGCAACACCTGAGGAAGAACAACTTAGACTTGAGAGGTACAAGAAGTACCACCCTCCTACCTTCAGTGGATTGGCGACAGACGCCCAGGGTTTCCTGGAGGAGTGTCACCGCATTCTTCGTACTATGGGTATTGTGGAGACGAGCGGGGTTGCTTTTGTTACGTTCCAGCTCAGGGGAGCGGCTTATCAATGGTAGCGGCGTATGAGTTGGGTAGCCCAGCCGAGTCAGCTTCACTTACATGGGTTCAGTTTCAGAGATGTTCCTAAGAGAGTTTGTACCTCAGTCCCTTCGAGATGCATGGCGCGCAGAGTTTGAGCAGCTACGCCAGGTCACTATGTCAGTATCAGAGTATGCCGTTAGATTCAGTGATTTTGCCAAACATGCACCTGCTTTGGTCGCTACAGTTAGAGAGTATGTCCGTAGATTCATTGAGGGGCTCAGGCATGATATTCGGTTCAGCATGGCTCATGAGTTAGAGTCGGATATTTCGTTTCAGCAGGTGGTAGGTGTTGCTTGCCGAGTGGAGGGCATGTGGGATTAGGAGAGAGAGGACAGGGAGGCTAGGAGGCCTCGTAGACTAGAGAGATCTACTGGTCCCTATTTTGGAAGCAGGGTACGACATGGTAGAGGTTTTGTGGGTCAGCCAGTTCAGTTTGCACTTCAGGCTTCGCACGGTGTTTCAGGTACTCATGGGGGGTCTCAGAGTACCCGTACCGCATAGTTCCCACAACCACGTCTGCAAAGGGGTTGCTTTGAGTGTGGAGATACCAGCCACATGGTGAGAAATTGTCCCAGACTCCGAACAGATATGTCACAACGGGGTATTCAGGCGAGTAGAGGGTGCTAAGAGGGGGAAGCCCGACCCGTTGATGTGTTTCATATTGTAGGCTTAAGGTCGTTGCGCCAGATGATGTCATACAAGTATGCTTTTAATTTGTTATAGAGGGGCACCATTCGTATTTTGTTTCGGTTCTGCTTATCGGGGCAAGTTCCCTTATTTGTTGCTTCATTTATGGATGAATTTCATGATTAGTACTCTGCTTATGTGTTTACCTTTGTTAGGAGATTGTATGAGCGGTAGCATGTGTTTATCATTTGTTTTTATTCATTATTGAGAGTTACGAGGCTAAAAGTGAATTTCTGTTGTCCATTATGGTAGGTTTGATGTGATTCCTGAGTAATTTGGTTATGATTTGTGATTTGATACTCTACCAGAGTGGGAGTTTAGTAAGTGTTATCATTTTATTGGTAGAATTGAGTTAGTGAAAGCTTTCCATTTGTATAATGTGTGTTCGACCTGTGATTCAGAGTTGAGGGTGAGACCCTCGCGATTCCATATGATTTGATATGTTTGAGCTGGACTGCGTGCCGCGGTGGAAGTTATATCAGGATGAGATCTTTGTGTTTTGTTCATGTACTTTAATTTTTCCTTGTAAATTGATTCGTAGTATGGTACTAATAGAGAGTTGTGCATGTCGGACTTGTTGATATTTCCCTTATGTGTTTCTCTTTGCATTTTCAGTCATTTTCGTCTTGTGCTTATTTGAGTTTTAGTTTACAGGGTGTGTGTCCGGTGGAGTTAGATATGACTCATTGATCCGGGTGTATAGTTATGAGGTCTTCATGTTTCTTGCATCGTTGTCAGCGTTGTGCAGGTTTGAAAGGGGTTTCTAACGGATATGAGGCTAATTGCCGGTGCTGGTTTTGATTACGGGCAGCTATTGTGATCATAAATGTTATTATGGGCCTATGTGTGGCATGTCATGTTGAGTAGTCGTAACTTGTGGGTGTGGGCATGAGTTATTGAAGCTGTTTGAGACTGATACTGGGTATGGATTTAGAATCCGGTCTTTTGGAGATGAACGGAAGGTGAGAATTTTGACCCTAAGGCTTACCAGTGTCGGTCGAAAGGATAAATTATAGATGAGATGGTGTAGTCAGGCTTATGTGGATTGGGGTGACGCGGGGTCACTCGCAGGTGTATGTTGGATGTGTGCATTCAATGATTTGATGACTTCGAGGCGATTCTTGGCACGTTCGAGGACGAACGTTTGTTTAAGAGGGGAAGATGTAACGACTCCGCCGGTCGTTTTGAGAATTTAAGTCTCGTTCGGAGTCATAAGGTCTTGAGAAGCTTCGTATTATATGTATTGACTTGCGTGCGTGGTCGAGTTCAGTTACCGGATGATTCAGAGTCAAATCGAAAGAAGGATTCTTGTTTTGGAAGCTTAAGCGGTAAGAGTTGACCGGAATTTTGACTTTTATGTAAACTGCTCTGGAATGGGTTTTGAACAATTCCCACAGCTTCGTATGGTGATGTTGGACTTAGGCATGCGTTCAGATTGGATTTGGAGGTCCGTAGGGTAATTTGGAGCATTTCAGCGAAAGTTGGAAAAGTTAAAGTTTTGAAGGTTGAGAGGTTAGACGAAGAGTTGAATTTGGTGATATCGGGGTCGGAATGCAATTCCGAGAGTTAGAACATCTCCGTTATGTCATTTGGGATTTACCTGCAAAATTTGACGTTATTCCGAGTTGATTTGATAGGTTTCGGTGCGAGTTTTAGAAGGTGGAAGATTTGAAAGTTCATAAGTTCGATTCATGGTGCGATTCGTAGTTTCGACGTTGTTTGATATGATTTGAGACCTCGGGGGAGTCCGTGTTAGGTTATGGAACTTGTTGGTATGTTTATACGGGGTCCCGAGGGCCTCGGATGGGCTACGGGCCAATTTCTTCTATTTTTGGACTGCTGGTTTCTGCCATCTGGTTTCCTTAATTGCGTTCGCGTTACTTCTTCCGCGTTCGCGTAGTGCAATTTGTGGAGAGTGAATTATTTTTCTTCGTGTTCGCGTGATTCTATTCGCGATCGCGAAGGTCTGCTTTTCCCTTCTTCACGTTCGCACCCGTCTCTTTGCGTTCGCGTAGCTCAGTTCTTGGGCCATCAATTTTCTTATTCGCGATCGCATATGTTTGTTCGCGATCGCGTAGAACTAATTCTGGACAGTAATTATTTCTTCTCCGCGTTCGCGAACTTGTCTTCGCATTTGCGAAGCACTTCTTGGCAGCCTCATTTTTCTTCTTCGCGAACACGATCCTTCCTCCGCGTTCGTGATGCATAATCACCTGGGCAGAATATAAGATCTTCAAATCGAGGGTAGGCCATTTTTATCATATCTTGACTTGTAGAACTCGATTTTGAGCGATTTTTATGGGTTTTTCAAGCAATTCGATTGGGTAAGTGTTCTTCACCTAGAATTTATTTTATTCCATAATTTTATCTTTATTTTTATCATTTAATTTGCGTTTTGAGTTGAGGAAAATGGAGGTTTTTGAAAAAAAATTCAAAATGAAAAATCATGATTTGAGGCACGAATTGGTATCAGAATTTGATAATTTTAGTATGGTTGAACTCGTATCTGAATGGGTTCGGGTTTTGTAAAATTTGTTGAGTTTTGAGGTGCGGGCCCGTGGGTCGACTTTTGGGTTGATTTTTAGATTTTGATAAAGATTGAGGCTTTATGATCGAGAATAGTTTCTTATGAGTTTTATTTGTGCTTTGAAGTTATTTTGGTTAGATTTGAGTTGTCCGGAGGCCATTTCATTAGAGAAGTTCATTTTTTAGTATCAGTTTGTCTTTTTTGATGTAAGTATCTTGCCTAACCTTGTGTGGGGGAACTACCCCTTAGGATTTGAGTCTTCTATGCTAATTGTAGTCCGTGTACGCGAGGTGACGAGTATGTGCTCGGACTTATTTGTGAAAAATTGGCCTTTTAGGGTTCTTAGGTCCTTGTATTCACCGAATATGTAGTTGTTCTCGTTATGATCATGTTTCTTAATTACTAGTCCACCTCTACCTGCTTTAATTAGAATTTATTTGCTTCATGATCCACTCTTATTGCTTATTTGATCTATCCGTGCCTCAACTGAAATTGTTATCTCTTTTATTGCCATGTTTTCCTTTCCTAACTGCTTATCTTTATTTGAAGTATAATTATCTCTTCTGTAATTGTTCACCCTTAATTGAGGCTAAGATTATCTTTTTGCTGCTTATCTTTATTGAATTTCTTGTATCTCTTTCCTAATTGCCCAACCTTAAAAGAAGTTAGATATCCTATAATTTAGTTGATTGTCCTTATTTGCANTATATGATTATCTTTCTGTTGCTTATTCTTATTGAATTTGTTGTATCTCTTCCCTAATTGCCCAACCTTAAGAAGAAGTTAGACATCCTATAATTTAGTTGACTTGTCCTTATTTGAAATTATTCGACATGTGTTAGCTCCCTCGTTGTCGAATGTGGACCGTTGTACATAGTATTTCCTTTATTGTTGAGATGTTCTTATTATGACTAGCATTCCTGATTGTGGCTACTCCTTGTGAATTAGTTCCTCCGTTCCTTTAAGTTCTGGAATATCTGAGTTGATTTATTTGTCGTACCCTTGTATTATTGTCATTGTTATTGTTGTACTTGTTGTTGTGATGCACGAGGTTTCTGCCGTGCGGTTGTTGTTATTGTGATGCACGAGATTTCTGCCGTGCAAGTGTTATTGGGTTGCACGAGGTTTCTGTCGTGCTATTGTTAATATTGATAATTGCACATACGGCGTGACAAGGCGGGCTATATATATATGGGTTGCGCATGTGGCGAGACAAGGTAGAAATATTATTATGCACGTGTGGCAAGACAAGGCGGGCATTTACTTTACTATTGCACACGTGGCGAGACAAGGTGGACTGTGTCAGGGATTGATTTGTGATTACTTGTGATAGTCAGGGGCATTCTTGTTGTTGATATTTGTGTAGTGGTGCACTTACCTGTGTGAGTTCTATCTTGTGAAAAAATTATGGAAAAACATTCTATGTGTTGTCCATTTCTTTTTCTATACTTACTAGCTGGCATAAACTATGTTAGAACACTTGCACAAGCATACACGTAGTTAAGCATTCTTATCGGTTAAAGAAAATTCTTGATATTGTTGAGTATAGATGTACATCCTTGTTTAATTGCCTTCTATGTGAGAATGGCTCTATTTGGCACGTGAGTCGTCAGTGAGGTTATAAATTGTAATGAGAGCACAAGATGCTAAGTGTTAGGATTCAGGAATTAGACCCGTGAGTTGTGAATATTCTGAGGTTCGGTACCTCGTGGAGGTTATTTGCTAAAACCCGGTGTGAAAGCGGTCATTTTGTTGAGTTGTTATTTGCCTTTCATTTATTTGCGATCACTGGATTTAGATCGTGTTTTCGTACATCTACTGTGTCATTATTATGGTATTCCGCTAAAAGTTGTTGTTTTTCTTTCTTACTGAAATTACCGTATTATTATCCATTTCGTGTAGTCTTTATGTAGATATCATACTCCGTTGTGCCTATACTTATATTTGTTCAGGTTATTTAGTCCAGTAGGTATCTTGACTGCACCTCGTCACTACTCCATTAAGGTTAGTTTTGATACTTGCTGAGTATCATCGTAGTGTACTCATATTGCACTTCTGCACACTTTTGTGCAGATCCGAGTATTTTCGAACTCAGTTGATCATTAGGTAGCTGTGCGGATTGTTACTGTGGAGACTCAAGGTAAACATGCTGCTGCGTTCGCAGGTTTCGGAGTCACCTTCTGATTTGTATTCACACTGTTTACTTTATTTCAAAAAGTTGTATTTAGAATTTTTTAACAAACTTTGTAGAGCTTATGACTTGTACTACCGGTTTTTGGGAATTGTAATTTTATAGAGATTTTTATTTCAAAAATTGTTAGATGTTATTTAATTATTGTTGTTATTGAGTAAATGTTAGGCTTACCTAGTCCTTAAGACTAGGTGCAATCACGATACCCAAAGGAGAAAAAATTGGGTAAATTGGGTAGTGACAGATTTCCTCACCCACTGACTCCCATAATTAAAAATCGAATCTATATTTTCAACCATTCTGCAAAGACCACATGCGGCATAAAATACAAAAAAGAGAGCACGTTAAGTTATATTCGAAGCATAATATATACAAGAATCAATGGCATAAGACAAACAAGGGACGATAATGTATTGAAATAAAAATCCCACCACCATAATTTTTATAGCTTTTATATCAAATAAACTATAAACAAAGCCTAAAATCATTCAAAGATTCCATTTTTTAATAGATAAAAGTAAAAAAAAAACATATTTTACAGTTACCAAAATTTTCACAACCCTAGAACTTTACACACCAAAAATTATAAATACTTACTTTAATCCGAGAATCTAGCATGAGAAAGAAGAGGGAATATTGAAGAGGAAGAAAGAAAGAAGAGAAATAAAAAAGGAAGGAGCTTTGGAGCCCTAGCTGCACGAAGAAGAATGTGAAATGCGGATGGGTTTTGGTTTAATAAGTATTCGGGTATTAACCTTTTGGGTCGGATATTATATTATGGGTCGGATTATAAGATGAGTTATTAAGTTTAGTCCAGCTGGACCAATAATAGCGTGCCACATAACTCACTAGAAGATCCACATCAGCTCTGTTAAGCTGAAGGACAGTTTTAATATACAAAAAAAATATTGTGGATTTTTTAATTCAATAAGTGGAAGAAGGGTATTTTTTATCCAAAAATTATAGTTCATGAGTATTTTTGAACCTTTTCCGAAAATTTATACTCTTTAATTTTTTTTAAAGCTATAAGCTTTGGAGGATTATATTCATTTTCAATCTAACGGACAAACATCAATATCTCTTTCTAGGGGCATACAAATCGAACCGGAAAATCGTACCAAACCGAAAAGTCAAACCAAACCGATTAAAAAATCCGATTAGGTTTGGTATGATTTGGTTGGGTATTGAGTAAAAAAAATCAAACAAAATCGACATATAAATATATAATTTTTATATATAAGTTTAAGACTTTATATAGAATTTTCTTTACAAAAACTTTAGAAATAGTTGAAATTCTCTTATGGGATGTAATATTTAATAGAATATGAAGTACTCCATTTTTATTAACCTCATGTAATTGGTTATATGATCACTTTCTTATCAAGTGTTACTGAAATGCGTCAATCTCTTTGTTCTTCCATGTTTATATGTCAATATTTATTAAATTCTTATATCTTTTTCGAATTTGAAGTGGTATTTTAATAATCTAAAATTAAATAGAACATATCATTAATTAGGTATCATATTAATTTTTATGTTTAATTAGTAAATTCGTTTAACCTTTAAAGTATACATCAACGAAAAGTTATTGTCAGACGACTAAAAAAATAACTATCATGTGTTATTAACAAAATTCTCCCATAAAATTATTTTAATAGATCATATGTTTGTCAATTTTTTTAATTTTTACTAAATATATATTTACTTATAAAAAATTTAATAAAGTAAGATTGAAATAATATTCATGTAATAAAAAAACTTGAAAAAACCGACAAAACCGAACCAATCCAAACCGATATAGTTAGTTTAGTTTGGTTTTAATAAAAACTGAACCAATCCGGTTCATGTACACCCCTATCTATTTCTTAGTTAAATAAAAGTAATTTATAGCCACGATAATATTGCATATAATATTTTTTAACCTTTGCACTGAAGAAATACGTTTGGAACACATCTCAAAACTCAACCTTAATTTTGGATAATCTTTGTTAGTTGTAAATTGTAATGTAACTTGTTAATCCATCGAGAGCGAAAGCCTTGTGTACAAGCTCTTTGCTTGCATAGCCCATATATTACAACTTTACAAGGGTTATGTGTTTTCTCCAAAAAACATTATATAAAAAAAAATTTAAAAAATCGGTTAACGGCTAACCTGGAACGTCATGCTAGGTATTACGCGGCGCCTTCCTGAAGTTCCTTGGAAGGGCGACGTAAGGCTAAGCAACCGATGTCAGTACGGTTGCTGTCTACCAGCTGAGGTCCCCTCCGTACGCTAGACTAGATTGTCAGTGCCGTACGGGAAAACCAATGTCATGAGCAATTGAGAGAGAGCAGAAAAGAGAATTGAGAATGAACGAAAGCTTGATTGCATTGAATGAAAGCTATTACAGAAAAACAACACGGTGTCGGGGGGAAGAGACACTAGTACAGAGAATTGTTTGCTTGCTAGAAAGTTTGATTGCTTGGTCCCCTTAATAATGCTTAAAATAATAAATCAAAGTTACATGACTTGACCTAAATAAGCTGTAGAAGCACACTAAAAGAAAATGCAGTAAAACTATTCTATATTTACAATGAAAAGGACTTAGTTTTCTATAAAATAGAAATAAGTCCGTTGGCAGCAACTTTGTCTTTAGCATCAGGGTCGGCGTACGCGGCGTTGTCTACGCGCGCGGCGCTGTTGGCATCTGCCTGTAGCTGGGCGTTGGTGATGGCTATCGGTGGGGCGACAACGGCATATGCGCGCTTGTCACTTGGAGCTGCCGAGACCACGAGGCCGACCGTGGCGTTAGGCGTTGGGAGGCTTGCCAGGATGCCACAGGGTGCGTCCAAGGGGTCATGGGGCATGGCTGGAAAGCCGCCCATGATATTCTCCCCCTCCTGAGTTGGCGACGTCCTCGGCACCTTACTTGCAAGATAATCATCAAGTAGGCTCTTGTAGGCTTTGAGGTTTGTTCCCCTCACCCAGGTATTCTCCTCTGCATCCCATCCCTGCCATTTCACCAAGAACTCTTGGTGATCTTTCCTTGAGGCTTGAATCACTCTGTCATCAAGAATAGCTTCATCACACATTTTTCCGATTGAATTGGGGCCTCGAATTCTTGGTATTATGAGTTGGCTTGGTGAAGGATCCTCCATATCTTCCCGAAAAGGTTTCAGAAGACTGACATGGAAAATAGGATGGATTTTCCACCAAGCTGGGGTATCCACCCGGTATGCAACTTTCCCAATGCGTTTTTCAATGAACAAGGGTCCAATGTATTTTTGCAATAGACGAGGGTCATGGACCCCTGCAAACAAGTACCGCTTTGGGATTTTGAC